>CM040245.1:214152852-214229514 GCA_022545495.1 Chrysanthemum lavandulifolium
CCTCAAAAGGTACCTTTTAAACCTTATCGCAATCGAATGTTCGATCCGCAGCTATGGATACAGCTTGTATGAAAGCAGATGAAGTAGTTGACATTTTCAATGTTGCATTCCATTTGCTTTGCATCATGTATCATTATACAGTGTGATTCTTTTGATAACCGACTCGTAATGCGAAGTGTTTTGATCATAATCGGTTGAGTCAATCATGGTTAAACATTCTCGAGTAGCAAACAGCTTTGTTTTGTGAGGTATCATCAGAGTTCAAGCACTTAGAGATTAAAGGGTCGATGATGTAAGACATTGTGTTGATGGATATTAGGCATAGGTAACTTGCATCAATTCACCAAATTGCTAAATACCTTGAAGACAAGTCGCTACTTACCCAAGTCGCTAGGTACTCAAGTTGCTATACACCTTAGGAACAAGTCGCTAAGACACCAAGTCGCTAAGTAGCAACTCGCTAAAGACTCAAGTCGTCGGAATCAAGTCGCTAACACAACAACTCGCTGTCGACAAGTCGCTAAAGAACAACTCACCGAGATCAAGTCGCTAAAGGTAACTCGCTAGTAACAACAAAGACAAGTCGCTAGAAATAATAAAGACAATTGCTACATCAACCAAGTCGCTAGTCGAAATGGTGTCTCCACTACTTTGTATCGCTTGTCGCCTTGTCTCAATAGACAAGTCGCTAGGGCTCAAATCGCCACCACTTCAACTACAAGTCGCTACTAAATAACGAAGCAAGTCGCTACTAAGAATATTTATCCGAGAACCAAGTTGCTAGGAAGAAAAACTTAAACACAACCCTTTTCAATCCAAAACAAGCTCAACCACGTTGATTCAAGCTTTCCAAATCAAAACCCAAGCACTTACAATGATTCTAAACACAAAAGTAAACTCAAAATTCAAACTTTAACACAAGAAATGATCCAAATGATGCAAAGCCACTAAACTTTTTCAAACCCAAAAACTATATAAAACCACTAGAAATCCAAGGATATGTAAGAGATGATCAAACCATGGCTCTTGATACTATTTGTAACATATTGGATTTCACAAACACATAATCAATCACAAAGACGGGCGATGAATATATAGTTTTAGAGAGAGAAAGGATATTCTAGTAAGAGAAACTCATCAAGGTTAGATTCCAATGAATATCCAACCTCTCCTCGAGGGAGAGGGCTATTTATACAAAGAAGCACGCCTCCTTCTGCCGTTGGATGCATACAATGGGTAAAGACCCGTCCTTCCTCCACTTGTTGCACTAGACTAAACTATACTAATAACTAACTAACAACAACGAATAAAAGATATGTCTACGAGCTAACTTAAGCTAGATAATATTTGAAGGACCGATGCTTTACAATAGAATTTCCATTCCTAACATGATCTCGCCTTTAAGAGGAACCTAGAGAATCACACAAACACAAACTACATGGAAAGATCCTTGATACGATGTTGAGAGTTTACAACACTCAGAGAGAATGCGCGTGAAAGGGTGAGTTACAATGAAGAAATGGCTCACTATTTAGAGACAAAATTTCACTACTATCCCACTGGATCCTTACATGAGGGATCCACCAAGAAGCCCTGGGATCCGTAGGACGCCCCTAAATGGGTTATGGTCATGGATCATAGGTTATGGGTTATGGACTTCGATCATGGGTATCCAAATAGATACAATGTATCTAGAAGATGTAATGCATCTAGTCAATGGGTCATGGGTTAGCTCCATGGGTCATGGATAATACCCATTATGACTTATGCATGATGTCATGCTACGGGTCATGGGTTATGGATCATGCTTCACGGTATGGGTCATGGACTTCGGGCTTTTACCCAACATATCTAATGTATTTAGTCAACGGGTTATGGATCATACTTTAGCCCCCATCACATCACCTTCACATCCTTACAACTCACTCTCTATTTCATTACATAGTTCAATATCGGTTTTTTAGATGATTATTCATGAGGATAAACGGCTTCAATTCGTAACTATTATTCATACTTCTTCCTTTATGACTTATAAGACGTTGAGAATACTCACTACTCTTAGCATACATTTTAAAGCATAAATTGGTAAATATTTGCCTTCTAATTACATTTAAAAGATCATGATGTGAATATTTTATTAGCAAACACATTTAATTAGTTATCATCTTCTTTTCAATTCCACCGACATAAAGCCTTTAGTAATCTCCAATAAAATGCATTCTAGCTCATCAACCATTCTTATATACCAACACTCTTAAAGTTCGACTAATTAATATGTCACAACAGTCGACGAATTCAAGACAGTAAGTCAAGCAATGGGTCGGGAACTCATGATTTACAGATGAGCAAATGAATGAACTCATCTCAAAGTTACAACAAATTCTTCCCGAGAGTCGCTCACGGTCCAATAATGTATGTATCATATGTTTCACTTTTTAAAGAAATTATTCATGATTATGCAAAAAAATTAAAAAAAATTAACGAATGACTCAATCAAAGACATCTTATAGATTACGTGAAAGCTTTAACAACTGTGACAATACATAATTAGCAAAGATTTCCACCAACTTGTTATTACATGCATATGATAAAATAAAGAGTAACACACTTGTACTTATGTCCACCCACACACATACTCAAATCAACCATCCATCTTTAAAAGGTTGGCATAGTCACTCAATGTTGTTTCACCCAGCGTATTGAACTCGAGACATTAAACATATTTTGCAACCATCTCGTTAGTATAGAGATATGTCATACCCTTGGTCCTATATGCTTAAGGATATTTATGTTCAAATTTGCACTAATATCTTAAATATTTGTAAATATGAATCATGCGAAAGATGCCCAAGTTATTCGGACATTAGTTTTTATATGCGTTATATTCTTTATTAATTGCTTTTAAAGACGATTATAACATCATTAATATATTTGATCTTCGCTTTTCATATGATTATGGTGTAGGCATCAACTACGTAAGATATTAGCGGACACATGCAAGTGCAAGCGAGACTTCACAAGGAGATTGATAACCCAGCACCTGCCTCACGAAGTTATTATCTTCCATGGACGATCGAATAGCCCTTAAGCTCGTATCATCGTGATTTAACTAATTAATTGATCGAGTATGCAATAATGAATAATACTAAATAACCTTTGAAGTTTGAACTATTTTTATAACTTAGCACATGTAATTTGAGTGCTAAGATAAATTCTATCTTCAGGCTTGATGGTTAGCTATATTTTACAATAATGATATATATATGTGTTATATAGTGTTGTTTTTATCTCATATATATATATATATATATATATATATATATATATATATATATATATATATATATATATATATATATATATATATATATATGATAAAGATCAAATTAAAAGACAAATATCCGTAAAAAGAAAAATATTTTTTTTCAAAAACGCTCTCGAAAATTCCCAAAAATTCTACAAGATCGTGTAATGATGTGCATGAAAAAGTTGTAAAAACTTCTTCCAAAAGTGGATATTTTTCCAAAAATTTATGAAAACACGTCATGCATTAAGTCGCTTTTTTTGCGATCAAAATGGTTTTTGCACTCAACTTCTTTTGACTTTTTCATCAAAATAATATTGGCGATCTAACTAAAAGAAGTTGAAAATTTTGTACATCAAAATTGCTTTGTATATATATATATATATATATATATATATATATATATATATATATATATATATATATATATATATATATATATATATATATATATATATATATTCATGAAAATTTTACATGTGACTTAAATTCGCATAGTATTAGAGTTTGTTTCACACATGAAGATTTTATTCATGAAAATTTCACATGCATTTAAATTCAATACAAGATTAGAGTTTTTTTCATTACATGCAAGATCTTGTTTTCGAAAAATTTCACATGCGACGTAATGATCATAGTATTATAGTTTTGAAAAAATCGCCACATGTTAAAAAGTTTCACATGTGATTTAAAAAATTTAGATTCTATTTTCAAAATTTCGTGATGTGACTTAAACTCGCGTATAGTATTAGAGATTTTTTCACATGTGACTAAAAAAAAATTAGAAAAAAATCGGAAAAAAGTTTTCGGAAAAAATAATCGGAAAAAATATTTCGATTTTTTTTCAAAAAATTTTCAAAATTTTTTGGAAAATTTTCAAAATTTTTGAAATTTTTGAAATTTTTTGAAATAATTTTCAAATTTTTTCAAAAGTTGGTTTATTATTATTAGTCATTAGATCAAAAGCTAAAGAAGGATAAAACGAGCTCAAGATTAGTTCTCACCTTCTCACCTTCTCACCATATTTAGTGTTCTCATATGAATGCACCCCTATATATATATATATATATATATATATATATATATATATATATATATATATATATATATATATATATATATATATATATATATATATATATATATATATATATATATATATATATATATATATATATATATATATATATATATAGGCCCTGCCCATCGAGAAGGTTTTTATTTCGGTAAGATTGAAATCTTCTTGACCAAATCGATTCATGTTTTGATATGATCATACAAGAAACATCATTTTATGGTGAATCAATCTATAAATCACAAATTTGATTCATAAATCATTGTTAAAATCGAGTTATGATGATAATTCATTAAATTTGTACAGATGATTCAAGATTCTATATATATCACATTAATATCGAGAGATTTTTAACATTGATTCAAATTTTTTTACACATTATGAATTTTAATCACATTAAAATGAGTTTACGCTTGAAAACATGAATCAAAGTTAAAATCTATCATTTTTTAAAACCTTCTCAATCTTCTCAAAATAAAACATTCTCAATCGATCCGATTATATATATATATATATATATATATATATATATATATATATATATATATATATATATATATATATATATATATATATATATATATATATATATATATATATATATATATATATATATATATATATATATATATGTGTAGAGTTATTTTCGCAACAAAAAATGCTAGAACTCATGAGAACCAATCCTAGCCATTAAAATATGTGATCAATGGCTGAAATTAATTGTGGCATAATTGTAATTAAATTAAAGTTCTATATTAATTTTATAATATGGAGGGTAATATAGGAATCTCACTTACCTAAAACACTCTTTGTCTTTAATTCATGAGCCGCTTTTTCTTCATTCTCTTTATCTTCTTATTTCACAACAAACACACAAAAACCACCAACTAAACCGCCATGTCCGCCACAATCTGCACGAATATGTAAGGTTTTTTACTTTAGTAATCAATTTTTATAATCATATATTCGATCTGAATTTTTTTGGCTTTAAATTTTTTTTTTTTGGTTGTCGATCTGAAAACGAAATATGTGTTCGATCCGAAAAAATTGGTTTTCAATATGATCATTGGTTTGATCCGATATCTTTCGCTTTCAACTCTCACTTTTTACCTTCCGATCCGAAAAGAAATGTGTTTCGACTGTGTTTTCAATACAACATCAACACATGGTATAACGCCTCGTTTTAATATGTATTATATGCATACAAATTATTTTTTCATGTCACATAAATGGTCAAATCACAAAATGATATATTATATACATAATAAAATTATAGCGATCAAGATCGCTTAATATGTATTATATACATAATAAAATTCTCGACATACTACTAGTTTGTTCTATTTTGATCATTCTCCTTATTTTGAGTTTGACGTAATAATCACAAAATGATTTTTTATTTTATTTTTTTCCATTGCTTTCATTACATGTATGTTTTCTTCTTTTCTTTTTGTTCTATTTTAATCATAAAGTCAAAATGTTCTGCAATTAAGTGAACAAATAGAACCCAACTTGCTTTTATTTCGAGCCGATTATTAAAAGTATGCTTTTTAAATTTGTTATTGGTTATTGCAAATTTAAATTTGTTCATGGAAAAATATTAGTTGTAATTATATTTGTTATTGGTTTCGATCGCAAAAATATAGATATGAAAAGCTAAAACCGTTTTGGATGCGTAAAAAACTATAGATTACTTTAATTAGTTGTTGTCAATGGCGACAATAAAATTAATACTAATATATTTGTTGGTTGATAAAAATCAATGGAGGCGGTGCATATGTGTCTTATGGCTCAATAGAGGTGGTATGTATTTGTTGGGAATTACAAGTTTGAGTTGATAAAGACAAAAAGAATGAAACAAGAGGGACTTAATATGACAAGAGGAAACCTACTAAAGATGGAAGGACTTGCTTGCAAAGTTTTATTATTTAGTCATATCCTCTAGTATATAAAGGGGACATAGGTGTAGGTTTTAATTAAGTCTTCCAATAATGTGAGCGATTAGTAAAGGTGTGTGTTTAGCCTAGGCGAGGGGAGAAACGTCTAGGGTATTAGACTAGAATTATTGTCCTAGGCGTATGGTTCATTGTAGCGCCTAGGTTATTAGTTAGTTAGTAGGCGTGTTCTATAGCGTCTAATATTATTAGAGTGTTAGTGAATGAAAACCTTTAGCAATAACAAAGTATTGTTTTGATTATTCAATTGCGTATTATGTTATCTTTGTTATTGATCCCTAAGCAGGGCTCATAAGCGATCTTATCAATTGGTATCGGGCGGGAGCTCTTGATATAAGGAATCACAAGGTTTTATTGTCGATGAAAGCGATTTGGCATGATCGTGTGTCGGTGTGGTTTTAATTGATTGTGCCTTTGTCATCACGTGGGATTTAATCTTGATAGTACTTATACTCTTTGAAAGTCTTGCTTTGCTTCTTCTTCTTTGGGACCCACGACAATATGTTCAAGTGTTAATAGGTTTTGATTCTATGATGAAGTCCATGGAGGTTATTGTGGTTGTCTCTGGTGATTGGTTCACGTCGCATGGACCATAGCTCTTGATTGGCTGTTTATTTAATTGGTCGAATGATTAATGTGCGTGGGATATAGTTTTTATTGGTGGTGGCGATACGGTCAAAGATTGATTGGTGGTGCTACTCTTGATTTTATATGTTTTGTTTTGATGGTCTTCACGTGGGGGTTAAATTTGATTGGACCCATTGATGGGATCTCGCGATCGGAAAAGGTTGACCGCGTGATTTCATGGAGGGCATTCACAATATCGACTCTTATTTATTATATTGGATGTCTCACACTCTTGTTCGATTCGATATTAGTCTTGATCGGCTCTTATTCTTACTTTCGAGTTTTTATAAAAGTGCTGGGTTTGAATCTTGATAATTTTAAATAACATTTTATGCTCAAGGTCTTTCGTGATTTTTAAATCTCGATGCTTGATTATTTTAAAGTCTTGCTCGAGTTTTTATAAGTGCGAAGGTCTGCAATTTTAAGCAAATGCTAGCGGCGTTATTTGAAATCTTGGTTCATTTTTAAGTCATTTTATGAAAATCTTGCTCCTTTAACGTCTTGTTCATGCTTTATTACGAGAAGATTTTTGATTTAAGGGAAGTAGAGCTTGATTTTGGAGACACACCGAGAGGTTATTGTTCGCACCTGGGAAGAAATTATGTTCTTAAAAGGATTTAAAAAGGCTCGTATTTAAGATTTATTGAAGAATTGATTAAGAGGTTATTTATCACTTATTTGAAGGTGAAGTGGAATTGCTTGGTTTGTGTTCTTATCATCTAGCTTGATGAATCTAGCAATGTGTGATTTTCTTATAATGCTCTCTGTAGCATTGTCTATCACTTGAAGGAGTTACATTGTAGTGCTTTCGGTGTCTCATATAGTTGAGGATTCTTGTCAAGGGATTGCGGTCTACTTATATTATGGTGATATAAGTATGGGTTAAAGTGGATGTTAACGATTTAAGACACAAGTTTGGGAAATTCTACTTCTTCATCAAGTTCGTTATATTTGGTGTTTTTGAAGTGGTCATTACATAAAGCCTACGATTTTAAAGAATCAAGAAGATGGTTAACATATGGTTTTAGGGAAGCTTATTGTTAAAGTTTAACCATCTACATGCATCACTCAAGGGAAGTGTTTGATTTTACTATTGTTGATCATTATTACTACTGGCTAGTTGAAGTTTTCTCTTGTTTGGATCCATTTTCCCATAATTAATAATGGTGGTGATTTGAAGCATTAGTCTTAGATTGGAAGTATGATATTGGTTCGTGGTGGTCGAGATCATTATTTGCATCGTTCTATTTCGATAATAACAAGGGGAAGAGATGTTTGAGTGGCGTGGCATGAATTAAGGGGAAAACGGAAGACATACTTGTTTCATTTAAGGCGAGATTCGATCTCAACTTACGCTACTTAAATCTAGGAAGTTGGTTCAGAATGGTTTTGTCATTATCAACTAGGGAAGATTGTTGGGAATTACAAGTTTGAGTTGATAAAGACAAAAAGAATGAAACAAGAGGACTTAATATGACAAGAAGGAAACCTACTAAAAAGATGGAAGGACTTGCTTGCAAAAAGAAGTTTTATTATTTAGTCCTTATCCTCAGTATATAAAGAGGACATAGGTGTAGGTTTTTAATTAAGTCTTCCAATAATGTGAGCGATTAGTAAAGGTGTGTGTTTAGCCTAGGGCGTTGGGGAGAGCGTCTAGGGTATTGGTAGATTAGTGTCCCTAGGCGTATGGTTCATTGTAGCGCCTAGTTTATTAGTTAGTTAGTAGGCGTGTTCCTATAAGCGTCTAATATTATTAAGTGTTAGTGAATGAAAAACCTTTAGCAATAACAAAGTATTGTTTTGATTATTCGGCTTGCGTATTATGTTATCTTTGTTATTGATCTAGCCGAGCTCATAAGCGATCTTATCATATTTATTCGTTGATATACAACCATTGGACCGATGCATATGTGTTACAATTTGGTATGTTGTTATAGTTTTGTTAATTTTATGCCTTTTGTGCATATATGTTTTATAGTTTAGTTTAAATGTATTGGCTTGCATATGTGGATGTAGTTCTCAAAATGAGTATGTTGTTTGAGTTGTTGTTTGAGTTGTTTTCATCCAAGATTGGATAATTTATGTAGAGATGTAAGTTTGCTCATACTACATTTATAATTTATGTAACATGTCAATGATAATTGATGGTGGCGGGTTACTTACGTTGTAGCTATTGGCATAGGGTGTGTCGATTAAGATGGTGCGGGAAGATAAAACACATGTCTTAAGGATTAAAAACACATGTAGAATTCATAGGATGGTGGAGACGGGCGAGGAATACATGTGTGAGGGATTAAAACACATTATATAGAAATTAAATGGGTTAGTGAACCAACTTATAAAGATATTGTATTATGCACATGTGCATACCTCCATATATTTGTAATAAAATTGAATACAAGTGTAAATATAATGACATTTATGATAAAGTTGAATATCATATAACTTGATTGTAAATTTTGAAATTACATAAATCTATTAATAAATTTTTTTTGTTTGTATACATATTTATGTAATAAGTTTAAAAATACATGTGCAATAAACACCTATGCATAAATGAAAAATACAATTGTTATGTAATACAAAACACGTATACTTGCGTAATGTGTTTTCTTAATATAATGTAAAAAAATAAATAAATAAATAAATAAATCTTAGAATTTAGGGAAAAAAAAGCTTTTTTGTAAAAAAAAAATCAAAAAATAAAAGAAAAAAATAATTTTACCATTATACCTTTTAAATTAAAAATAAAAATTAATATCTAAGAAAATTTGATTGATGGACCATTGATTCTCGGTTCTCGATTTTTCTTGGTTCTCAAAATAATCATTCCCTATATATATATAAATATATATATATATATATATATATATATATATATATATATATATATATATATATATATATATATATATATATATATATATATATATATATATATATATATATATATATATATATATATATATATATATATATATATATATATATATATATATATATATATATATAGAATCTAGATCAAATAAGATCAACATTAAAGTTGTTAAAATGAGATCCAACTAAAATTTGATGAGTGACACTCTTCTTACAAAATAAATAATTTTTTTATTAAGTACAACTAAAATTGTTAAAGTTTAGATAAATTTGTTTTAAAATTTATGAAACATAGGTAATCACAACAGATTAGAAGTGTAATATGTGTCAGTGTATTACTAATCAAAAGTCATGTATCATTTGGTTTATTAGTTGCTAAAATGTTAATTTCTATTTAAATATTATTTTTTGTGTATTTTACAACTTTAAGTTTGATCTCACATTAACCCTCCCCATATATATATATATATATATATATATATATATATATATATATATATATATATTTACTTCCTTTTTTATTATTAACATATCTATTTTTTAGGTTGTAAAAATAATGAGATTTTTGGACAAATTTTGCTATATGTATTTGATTATTATCATTTTAAGTTGTATTTTTTAAAGATTATATGAAAAAGTAATTCTTTTCTTGATGTTAATAGAAGACACTTTTAAAAGATGGATGAAAACTGATAATTTTTTAATCAATTTTTCCTCATTAATAATTACTGGTTATATCTGGTCGTGCATGCGCATAACTTGACATAAATATGACTTAATTTATTTTGATATAAGTCATGATGCATCTAAAGTTTAAGTGTTAGTGCATACAAATTTGTCTTATTTTAAAATACAATTGGTTAACAATGTAAATCTTTATATTGTAAAATTTTGTTTTCATAATAGTAAATCATGTTCGGATGCATATACCACGGTTGTTAAATTAGATTTTCGGATAACATTATGCAATTTCTTGTACTTATATAGTTATTACACAAATTTTACATATTGTGTCGATATAAGTTATATTTGAGTAAAATACATGGTTGGTCCCTAATTTTGTACCTAAACATCTTATTTGGGACAAACTTGCCTTTAAATCATGGAGGTCCAAGACAAGGTTTTTTATAGTCTAAATCAGGTCCCTTGACCCATTTTTCATTAGTCAGCGTCATTATCTTCTCCCGTATGCCTTGCGCATGAGGGCAAAATGGTCATTTTATCGTTTTGGTTGATTATTTTGGTGGTACAACCTTATGGATGAGCAGTTGCACTACAAAGTTATAACATCACTCCCGCCCACCCTCATGTTATCTCTTTTCTGCTTCTCTCTCTAAATATTTACAACTCTCTCTAAAATTAACACCAAAACCATTCTGAAATCTCATCCGTCCACTCAAAAAAAAATGAAAAAAAACTAAATCAAACACCAATCTTCATTCTTCATCTTATACCAGCACAATATCAAAACCAATAAAATATTTGGGATGATCCATAGATGTAGCAACAAACACCTAACATTTGATCCATTTCAACCAAACTAATCATATATTTCATTTTAGAGATTTTTAAATACTCAAATAGAAGTCATATTACTTGAAATATACGATAAATGATACAATGCAACTATGTTATGCTCTTAATCAAAAGAACAAATTAGCTACATCACTAAACATTTCACTACATTAAAAGATTTGTGTCGTTGATGTTGATGGAAGTGTTTATCGGGGATGACGTACATTCCTGAGCGAATTCTACAAGCGAATAGATTAATCCCTATATTTCCTCAACCTTGGTAGATAAGGTTGGGGAGTTTATGATGTTTGTCAACAAGTTTCCATTTCTCCAAAAACTACGTTTAGCTCGAGGTAGAAGTAAACCGAGTGCGTACACACTTGCAACGTAAGCCATTGCCAATCTTTTCAATGACCTCAAGCAGCACCCATTCGACCCATCAACAACAAGCTCATACTCCTGTTCGACTCCTAATACCCGATTAGATAAATTTAAACCACTCGCAATAAAAAGCAATTAACAAAAACATAAATCAATGTAAATCCGGGAAGACTCTATCTTGAAACTTAGCGAAAGTCACAAGATTCATGGTGGTAGATCGTCGGTCGTATGTCAAGATTGTACAAAGCGAAAAATAATAGATTAACCTATGACTTATGCTACAAAGCAAAAATCGAAGAACACAAAAGTTCACGCTCGATGAAGTGATGAACTAAGTTAAGGAATAGTAGTACGTTATCTTATTAGGTTCGAATCTAGCTCCTACTACATACTTTTCATAAAGTAAGCAAATTACTAAAAAAATGTAAATGAATCGCAGATTACACTATCATGTTTGGAAGCTCTCATTCATCCTAGAAAAGAAAATATTCACTTCAAGCACGTGTTGTCACATCATATATATGACCTTATCTTAATAGACGTTGTGAAAAATTAAAAGGGTCGTCAACTCATCATTTTATAAGCGTATTTCTACTTGATCACAAAGAGACCCAAAACCTCAAGTCTTTATCAACACTTATTCCAAACACGAGGGGTGCTTGGTTTTCTAACTTCAAAAAATAAAGAGACCATCAGACTCATCATTTTAGCTAACATAAATCTCATATAGGACTTTATACTTGGTGGTGTAAAACTTTTAACATTATACAACATGAAATCCTAATTTGGTTATCCTTCTAATATTCACGAAAACTTCATTAAATTAGCTAATTTCTAAGCCTTAAGGTTTAAGATTCACTAATTCAACATCAACAATAATGATATTGACACGGTAACTTACTAAGTGCCGCGCCTTAAGGTTTAAGATTCATCTTCTTCATCAAACCTTAAAGGTTTAAGATTCATTAAATGATCTAATTTCCAAGCCTTAAGGTTTAGATTCATCTTCTTCATCACGAGTCGGTATGTGATCGACCGTCGATCCTTTGTGAGCGATCTTGTGAGCTTTCTCCACAGGTGTGTGTATGGTTGCTAGGGTAAAATGAATGAAAAAGGTAGATGAATGACTTTATATATATGGGCAAAATAGTCATTTTAAAGATTTGGCAAAAGATAATAGCGTTGACTAACGAAAAATGGGTCGAGGGGCGGTTTAGACTATAAAATCTTCTTTTGGACTCGCAGGATGAAAAAGGAAAGTTTTGTCCTAAGCGTGATGTTTGATTGCAATTAGAGAGACCAAAGTGTATTTTACTCTTAATATTTTTGTATAGATTTTGTTGGACTAAAGACTTGATTTTGTTTAAATGACATATGGTGTTGAGGTTGATATTATTTAAATTAAACCATTGATATTATGTTTTAGACATTATGCGTGTTCAATAACGCATATTATGACCCTAAAAGATGTTTTGTGAATATCCTTATTTAAATTTAAAGAATAATATCACGCTTTGTTGTTATACGCATAATGTCATGTATATGTTTTCATCTCCAGTAACTTTCGGTAAGGGATCGTGCCTTCATTTTGTTATTTATGTTCATGTTAATTATAATTTTAGTTATGTTTAGTTTTCAGAGCTAGGTTATGCAGCGGGTTAAACTTATAAAGAGGAATAACATCATCTTTATTAAACATAGATAGTAGGAAAAAAACGTTTGAGAGATCATCATGCGATAAGGATTTAAAAGCGTACCTTACTTTTAAAGGGTCATTTAAGCCTTTAATAGCCCACTTTTATTCACTTTTGGGTCTCTTGGAAGCAAAATCTTTGGATAGATGCACATTGGGTGAAAAGGAGTGAATATATGAAGAAAATAGCTAAGTCGAGATCGAAGACACAAAATGCGGAATTGCACTGGTGGCGTCCTGATCGAGCGGCGCCGTCCCTTTATACTAAATAAAATCTCACATGACAGTAGACTTTTTGCTAAAATACACACAGCGTCAAGCTTTGAGGGAAGAGGCGTCGCGAAGACTTTTCATCGGGCACGGCCTAGATCGAGAATTGAGCAGCGATCGCTGGCGAAACCTTTAATGGCGATCGGAAGGCGTCCCACCTATAAAGGCGGCAGAAATGATGTGTAAATAAGTATATATAAATCAAATTTTCAAAAATTTTAGGAGGTAGACTTGTAGAGTAAAAACCCTAAGCGTTTGTAGTCAGAGCTTGAGCGATTATCTTAGGGTTCTCAAACCTATTTACATCAAGATAAGTGTTTTACTATTGATTTCATTATGTCTTAGATTGAATGTGTGTATGCTTGCTTAACATGTCCGACTAAATTTCTTGTGTTTGCTTAGATCTATGAAACCTAGTTATTAATTACGATTGGTTGTCTTTTATCTTAATTGTAAATGGCTTAGAGTGCACTAGGCTATCGCTGTGTTTAAATGTTTGAGTAATCTTTTAACCTTAGTTTATAAATCACTTAGTGGATTTCATAGGCTAAACATCCAAAGATAACCCTTAAAGTTATTTTATGAATCTTAGAGAATTTCGTAGCAATAACCTTAAGGTAATCTCAAAGAGTTAGGAAAAAGGCACACCCTACGACCTTAGAAAACACAACGCTGTTAAGAATAAGGACGACAATTCAATCACCAATAAAAGATAACTAGGGAGTAATAGTATCTAGGTAGACACATGTTTAATCATCATACGAGCACACATCAATAGACATAAGAATACCCATAGTTTAGATAATTATGTTAATACAAATAAGCCGTAAAAACGTTTATTTATATTTTACGATCTTCTAATGTTTTGTCGATAACAAACGTAAAATCATTTTAACGAAACAAATAAAATACGTAAATGGTTTGAGCCAATAGTTTTCTAACACACTAACGTTTTCACATAAAACACTAAAACAAGTATAAGTGATTTTATGATTTAGTAATACATATGTACAACAACTAGTGTTTACATATTGGGCAAATATATACATAACTAGTATATATTATAATGGGTAAAAACTACAACCCATTGAGCATATCTATAATCCATGATATTGACCCATACCCATTTGACTAGATGCATTGTATCTAATGAAATACCCATGGATCAGCCCATAACCCATGACCCATGACCCATAACCAAAATACCCATGGGCAAAGGGGAGCGTCCCACAGATCCCCAGTATTGCACTGGACGGATACCTCAAGTGAGGGATCCGTGGAATAGTAGACATTTTCTCTCTATAAATAGTGAGCCATTTCTTCATTGTTTCTCACCCCCTTCCTCACATATTTTCTCTTTGAGTTATAAACTCTCTAACCTCAAATCCAAGTGATCTATGTATGAAGTTTTGTTTTGTGTGATTCTCTAGGTTCCTCTTAATAGCGAGATCACTACCTTTTGAAGTCAAGCAAGCTCAAGTCCATAAGTTTCCATGCTTCCTCATCATCAAGACTACTGAAGTTCTCTTGTGGATGGTTCTCTTCTTTCTCACTAGAAGTGAAGTGTCAAAGACATAGGTGAAAGATGTCTAAAGGGTCAAGACGAAGACATTAGTGAAAGGTGTCCATCGTCCATTTTAAAGGCATTAGTGAAGGGTGCCTAGAAGTCAAGTCACAAGACATTAGTGAACGGTGTCTTGAAGATCGAGTCAAAGGTATTAGTGAAAGATGCCTAAGGTGTACATTCGATATGGTGTGATTCGATGTACAAGATAGATTAGTATTTGGTCAAAGGATATTGTTATCCGTGTTGATATTATTATAAGGAGTAGATCTCCTTTGGGGTTAGGTAATTGGTGTAGTGTTGGGTAGTAGTTACTCCATTGTAATGGAACTCCGTGATTCAGCCTAGTACCGGATAAAGGGTAGGCGACGCCAGATAGGATTGGTTCTCCTTGGTGAAAAGGACCCAGATTCAGCCTTGTCACCGGATAAAGTGTAGGCAACGCTAAGGTTTCTCCACCATAAGGAGTCGGTGTTGTGTAGTGATTACGAACTTTCGAGTAGGTGACTCGTGAGTGGAGTAAGGCAAGGAAGGTGTCCTTGTAGCCGAACCACTATAAATACTGCACAGATTTTGTGCTTCTTACCCTTATTTTTCATTACATATTTATATTCCTATATGTTTGTTTATCAACATCCAACACACATCTAAATAGATTGACATAAGCTCCATCTAAATAGATTAAAATGAATTTTGATTGGTAAAACTATTCAACCCCCATTCTAGTTTTCCACAATTGGTATCGAGTTGCTACCAAGTTTCTTAAAGTCTATTGTACTTTAAAAACTTGATACGATCCGTGGTTAATTGAAAACTACAAAGAAGGTTTTTCATAAAAACATACACCATATTTTCTTTTACTCTTTGTTTGGATGTTGATTAGATGACAACATTTTTTTTATTATTTACTATTTATTTAATTGCACTAATTTTCTTTGTCATGTTGCTTAGTTAAACCTCATATCTACCAAGCCATTGGAATCGCTTGGTAACAAGAATACCTTCCCTAAGAAGGTATCTTAAACACAAAGGAGCCGAAATTGTCTACTAACATTTGTTGTGTCATTTGTAAAGACATTCCTAAGTGCATTAGAGGTATGACTTTCCACTTATCTCTAAATGACATTAGCTTGATAAATAAGTATGATTACATAGGTATTTATATGATTATCTTTTGTGCATATTCATGTATTACATGTAGCTTCATTAGGAAGCCCTTCTCGCATACGTGTTACTTTTTCGTCTAAAGTCGAGGTTTATAAAATTTGTGTTTTATTTCATTCAATCCAAAAATCATATCCTTCTAATAACAAAACACAAATCTCAAAATTCCTCCTTTTATATCTTCACGAGATTCTTCGTGATACATTAGAAACCATTAATGCATGCTAAAAGAAAATGTAGGCTAATACACAAATCTTGGTATAAAACTATAAGATCTAAAACCTATGTTTTTATCAAAATCTATTTCACATTACTACGGATCCATGGATCCTTGTAGTTATACTAGGCGGATCACGATAGAGGGAACCGTGGGAACCGTCATACGGATAATAGATTTTCCATGCAAAATAAAAATCGCTTTCTTCCTAAAAGAAATGTTCTACTAGAATGTCAAACATTAAGTGAGTTAAATGTCATTGTTAATAAACATCTTGTAAAAACGTTAGGTAATCATTGTTTTACCCGTAATACGTCACGTCCTATTAACTTGTCTTTCCTATAGGTTTCGCTATGTGGCATGAATATGAGTTTGATTTTTCACTCACTAGCGTCTACACTCCTAACATCTCCTTAAGCCCAACATACCGGCAATCATGTCCGGGCTCAATAATCTCGAAACCCATCACTTTCACGAAGGACGATTGTCGACACCCCTCTACAATTCAAGAAGGTATCAATACTTCCTTCCGAGCCATAGGACTAGAATGTCTTCTCGAAATTAATGAGAAAATATGTCCAAGGTTTATATTGGAATTCTTCCGCCAAGTTGAACTCGTTCGTAACGAGGATCGCTCTCTATCTCTTTGGTTTTGGATCAAAACCAAAAGTTTGTTTTAACCTTGGGCAATTTGCTCACATTCTCCGGATTCCAAATCATGGACAATGTGCCTTCATCAAGATTGGTTCTTGATTCTCTCTTCAAATTTCGTGAAGAAAATAGCCCATATTGTTCGCACATACCTTCCCTAAGACTTGAATCGCATAATATGCAAACCCCATTACTCCGATCCAAACATTATCCATACACGGGATATCGAGAAAAGTACAAGCCTCTTGCACTCATCCCACGTGAAAATATTTGGAGCCTTGGGAAATCGAAAATCCTTCCCGCTTGTTGTGCTCGCATAATGTATTGTTTGCTAACACAACAACCATACAATCCGCCTACTTCTTCGCAAGGCGAATTGTAAATCTTCAAGGCTCCAAGAATAAACTAATTCCTTATGGAATGTTCTTGACGCGCCTTTATCATAACATCATGTACTTTCATCCTCAATTTCAAAGTCCATTGTATGCATTTCTTGTGAACAAGATGATGGAACCTCTAAACCATCTCTCATGAAAACTTTCTTCATTCTCGAATCGCAAACACCCATCAACCATTTGATGATCCATCTAGCTAAAACTCAAGGAACTTAGTCTTCTTTCTAAATAGGGTCAATCCTTAGTATCCATGCTTTATCAATGTAATCCAATTTCTTTCATAAAATAAAACATCTTACATTTGATATCTTAGTGTTAGAACCTCTTAGAAAAACTAACTTTGAAATATAATGCATTGTCAAGATCCTTGCATACCTTTTGTAAAGGTTCGCTTAGCGAGAGACGGATCCCAAAGTTTATGCTAGAGCGGATCCTACTCTTAGGGAACCGTGGATCCGAGAAATGTAAAATACAATTTCAATCATTGTATTTCAAACATGTCTTTAGATCACTTCACACTAAGTTAGACATAGTGCCTTAAGGCAAATTGAGTCCTTATCAAAGTTGAGTAGATTTTCATACTCACACATAACTCATTTAGATCACACTCAAGCACTCGTAGATCTATCGCCTCACCAAAACTCATTACTCTTCCGCTATTATACTCATACATATTAAAAATAAATCTAGCTTTGGAAATCTCTCAAAAATAATAATAATCATTCTTACCTCAAAATTGGTCGAAATTGATCAAATCCTAGTTTTTCCATTTTAAACTCTTAGGACATCTTCCAAGACATTATCCTAAGTTACTATCTGATCGCTAGGATCATTTAGCTTTATTTTACACTCTCAAAATCTTTAGTGTCATCTTTGGTCACCCATTGGTACTCTTAAAAGTTCCAACTTCTTCCATAAAAGGCAATCATTAGCTACATCTCTGATTACCCTTAAGTATTTAAGTACCTCTTCATTTAAGACACTTAGATGGACTGAAACACTAAGGAATAAATAGGCATTAGATCTCACAAACATCATTGTTATCCTCTCTTAGCTGCTGAGAGACGGATCCCTAGGATTAGCCTAGACGGATCCCTCATTGAAGGGAACCGTGGGATCCGTATAATAGATTCATGTCAACTCTAGCTAAAACAATCATTTCAAGCTCATCTTGCTAACTTGAACACTCCATCTCATCTTAAATAAGTTCATAGATCAGTACAACTCTTAAGTTGACTCTTGTGCATGCTAATCATCACATTCCAAAGAAGTTTAGTGGCTTAAGTCTTGAATGCACTTACAAATCCCTTGCTTTATAAACCCCATTGTTGGGACTCCTAAAGTGATCATCTTCATCCTCATTTTCAGACTTAGAAACATTTACAAACCTCTTTGAATCATCTCATCATGAGGAAAGCTCCAAGTGGTAACTCATCCACCAAAGGACTACCTAAGAAAATTGCTCAGATTGTACCTAAATCTCTTCAACCGAATCATCTCGGTCAAATCCACAAAGGCAAGGATTTCTCCTCCACCAACTCAACCAATCAAACCAATCCCTAAAAGGATAGTTCCTACAAAACTACCTATGCCAAGCACCACCATACCTCCTAAACCAAACAATCCCATTTCCACTAAACCATCACCATTGGTGCCTAGAGCTATCTCATTCACGACTCCACTCTCATCACCACACCTCTATAATCTAGAGGTTGCCTCCCTAGGCCTCATCCTCCTCCACCGCAACATTCTCCTCATTAGGAGGAATAATTATACAAAATCAAGGTGTTGAGTCAACACTAGCTCCGACTTCCTTTTCGCAACCATCGGTGAGTGTGTAAATACTCATCATTTTGGTCAAATCTGAATCGCAAAACATTTAAAAACACTCTTAAATGCATCAAAATACCGAAAATATCCCAAAATTGCGTTTTATATGTTTCGGATGCAAAATTATTGAAAACAAATGAAAACGAACAAAGTTTGCATAATTGGCAATTCAGGTCCCTCGACTTTCAAAAATTGGCGTAAATAGTCCCCGAGCACTTATTTTAAAAGAAAAGTCACCAAAGGTCCTTTTGAAATCATAAGTCGTCATAATTAGTCCTTTGGTGAAAAATTTCAAAAGTTTTGAGAAATTACAAGTTTAGTCTCCTGAGTTTCGAGATATTGGCAAAATAGTCCTTGAAATGAAAAAAAATGGAAAATACTTAATTTGGTCCTTGTACTATTAAAGATTGGCAAGATTGGTCCATGTGATAAATTTTGAAGTTGGCAAGATCAACCCTTGAAGAATTGGAAAATTACACATTTGGTCCTTGTGATTAATACCTACCAAACTTGCAAAATAAAATACCCATTCCAAATCCAAAACCGGACCACAAATAAGAAAAACATTAACCTCACAACCCTCTTCCCCACTCGACCTCCTCCTCCCATCCTTTCACCCATCCCTTATATCTCAATCCTGCAACAAACCCATCTCCTTACTCACCTCTGCAACACTCAACTACCCATCCCTCTACCCCATCACTGTTTCCCTCTTATCCCAACTCCTTTTTGCCCAAGCACGCTTTGTCCCTTCCCATCATTTGCGGCTGCATGGGAGGCAAGAACAAGACCGAAAGAAGACAAAGAGAGGAAGCACACAAGCAAGATGAAGACCCTTAGCTTAGCATAAATAGCTCGTGTAGCCATTGATAAGGAGTAATTTTTAGATTTTAATACCCTTTTCTTAGTTTTCAAAAAATCAGTTTTATTGTTTTCAATTGTAATGTTCTTTTTTTTATTAATGAAAGCTTCCTTTTATAACTCATATGTTCTTTGTTTTAGTGCATTTAGTAGAATTTAGACTTCCAAAGTAGTGTTAATCAAAGTTCATTTCACTTCATCAAAAGAAATTCCAAGTCCTAAGTTTTTTTTAAAGCATTTCAAGTTTTCAAGCGAAAAGAAGTGTTTGGGTTAGCCTTTAAACGGTCAAAATCCACATTTTACCCGTTTGAATCGACAAGTCAAACTTCCATTTGTTTCAACTTGTTAGTTTAGATAGCTAAGGCAATTTCTTAAAGAGTGTACCGTTGCTTCTAAAAAATGTTTAATTGTCTCTCCGCGTGCAGATGTGACAGAAATCTTGTCACCGATCTTGGACCTTTTCCTACCAAATGGTGCTTAAATTGTGCTAACTTGTTTTTGTTAAACCGCACGTGCTTAACTTTTCTTAGTTTCGCTTTGAACTTTCAAGTATCGCTTAGCATAGTTAAGATTGAAGTTAAAAATCTGCTTTGGTGCTCATTCTTGTTCTGTATCAGTAGTAAAAGTAGCCCAAGTCAAGCGGTTAACAGCTTCATTTTAAGTTGTTCTGAGCTTATTTTCTCCCACAACTCAGCTTATTTTGAATCGTTGTTATGCTAACTTTGGTTTTGTAGTTTGACCTTGCCTTGGATGCTCCATATCTCAGCTTAAAATAAGCTCCAAAACAGCCACAACAATGTTGCACTGTAATAAGCAAAACAGGTCACCCCTTTTGTTTATCAGTGCTTATCAATTCTTTAGTTAGCTTATTAGATTCCCTTTTAGTATGGTTAGTTAGTTCATTTAATTAGAGCTTAATAGTGTTAGTTAGTATCCTTTTTAGATAGCTTAATTTTATAGCTTAGGATTTCCAAAACTGCCTTTTCCCCTTGTTATTTTAGCATATTTTACTTACTTTTTGCTTATTTTGATTTGCATTGATTGTTCATGTTTTGATTAAGGCTTAAACCGCTTTCTTGCTTATATTTGTGCTTCAAAAATCGATCGGGGTGTTTGTTTGAGGTCGTCCAAACAAGAGCAAGACCACGAGAATGTTTTGTTTGCTTACTAGCTTATTTCATTTGATTAGTTTAAAGTCCTTTCAGGTCTGTGAGGGTGTTTAGAGTAGTACTCATTAGGCAAGTAGCTTATTTGAAAGCTTATTGTAGTTTTACAAGTCTTTAGTTCCTTCTAGTTGTCCCTTAACCAAACACACCTTTAGTTTGAATCGGTGCCTCATTAAGTCAAGTTATACGACTTATTATCGACTTCCCAAGTTTAATTCTTTTATTAAAAAGCTTATCTTAGTTCTTATTTTAGTTTCCAAAAGAGAAAATATATATAAAAAAAGTGAAAAGTTGATTTTGCCAAACTTTGTGGAATTTTCACAGATTCATTATAAGTCCATTTGAAATTTGAAATTTGGGGTACAAGATCTTTGGTTGGTTGTGACATCATGGCCATTTTAGTTTATTTTAGGAATTTTTCTAATGGGCAATGTAAGCTCAAAGTAGGTGATTAAGTGGTTAAGCGTGTTGGACTTGAATCGGTCTCGAGCTTTTTTCGTAGCTTGTGCTTTTTACTTCCCAATCAGTTGCATTAGCTCATTTTAGGTTAGATTTAGGTGTAGTAGCTTATGGTAGCTTTTGGATAGCTTATTGCTTATTTCAAGTGCTTATTCAAACGCTTATTTGCCCAATTCGACTTATTAATGGGCTTATCTAACTTTTTATATTTTTCCGTGCTTAGAATAATATTTTAGATTTTCTGTAAAGTCTCATAATTTTCTTGTTCATTTGTTATTTTTCTTAATTTTAATTAGTTTAAATTAGTTTTAATTAATAATAATTATTTAAAAGTCAAAAAATATATTTTCAGTTTAAAATAACTTTTATAATATTTTAGATTTTTCTAAGTTATAATTTCACTTTTCTAGCTTTATTTCATTTTTTCTTATATTTTAGGGTATTATTAAATAGTTAAAAATAGTTTTTAATTAAGAATAATTAAATAAATAGTCATAAAAATAATTTTATTTTTCCAATAATTTTCTTGCATCATTAGGATTGTAAACATATATTTTCCATATCCGTAGGTATTTTACTTCTTTATTTTTACGTTTTATTTCGTACGTTACGTAATTTTATTTAAACGTACGTTTTAGGTTTTAAACGTTAATCGATTTTAAATATAGAATTAAAATGACTTCAAAATCTTTATTAGATTTAATTTCCTTAGTGTAATCAATCATAACCCCTTTTCCTGTTCAATATTCACCCGATCACAGATTCGTTGTATTACAGTTTACACACCTCGTTGGGACTTAACGACCCGGGGAAACACTAAACTCCTCTGGATAATTGCATTGCGTTCTCAAGTGATTGACTCTTGTTGACCATTCACCTGGTTAATTTGGGTTGACCGTTTGGGACCGATCAGTCACCATCAAATAATCCCATTTGGATTGTGAGAAATTATCAAAGTCAACCACCCGACCACATGGAAGTTGACACTTCTCTACCACCACCATCATTCTTGGTTGAGCCATCTTCAAATGCGCCTCCACCAATCCCTCCGTCGTTTAAGGCTCCCCAACCCGCTTTACTTGATCCTTCGCATCAAGAAATTTCCTTTCTTCCACCACCACTACCTAGCCATGACAAAGATTGCTATCATTGTCAACATGTTGAAAGTTTGATACATGAAGTACGGGAAGCTCAACGTTTCATGTTCTATCACCTCCTCGAACGTTTCGACGAGATTAAACCTAAACAAACTTGAGCTAGAGGATTTTAGTGGTGTCCTAGTATCAAGCGTTACTTAGATAAGTCTAGTAATTCCAAGTCATGTATCGCTCATTTTCTTAGTTTTTAGAGTCATGTATATCATATCTCTAGTTTTATTAAATGAAATTACATGATATTTGCTATATTTCGAGTATATGATTATGTTGTATAATACATACCTCAATTTGATGTTAACATTATTTGTTATATCACCATTCTTTGAATTTAGTCATCACCGCACGGATCCCGATATTTGTTTCAGACGGATCCCCCAGGAGGAACCGTGGGATCCGTGCAACATAAACTAGTTCTCTACTAACTTGAGTCATATTTGCGTGAAATTATGCATTATATACTTGTTTTCTAACCTTTGTTTTGTAGTTGTTCAATTTACATGAAGACTTTGACACTCTAAGCTGGGGAGCTTTGTGTCAAAATAATACATTGAAAAATCACTTGCAATATTAAGATTACATTTCATGACTTCCCTTGCAAAGTTTCAATCATCAGGGAGCATATTCGTCGATAGATTTAAATCTTTGCAAACTTAGTTGCAAATGAACTAGCTTAGTATTATTTTTTTTCTTGACGCCTCACATGTGGATGGACTCGTCAAGGGGAGTTAAGACGAGATCTTTTCCGCTTACTTGCTCTATATTAATCTTCTTTTTTTTCTCACATGTTTTTCCTAAAACAATGTGTTAGTTTATTTTCAAGCTCTTTTGTTTCGACAAAAGGGGAGAAGAAAGTAAAACTACAAATTCAAACTTTTACTTAATTTTAGCTTTTCCTTAAAATAATTTTATGTTTTGTCATCAACAAAAGGGGATATCGTTAAAACAAATAAGCCGTAAAACGCTTATTTATATTTTACGATCTTCAATGTTTTGTCGATAACAAACGTAAAATCATTTTAACGAAACAAATAAAATACGTAAATGGTTTGAGCCAATAGTTTTCTAACACACTTGCGCTTTCACATAAAACACTAAAACAAGTATAAGTGATTTTATGATTTAGTAATACATATGTACAACAACTAATGTTTACATATTGGGCAAATATATACATAACTAGTATATATTATAATGGGTAAAAACTACAACCCATGGAGCATATCTATAATCCATGATATTGACCCATACTCATTTGACTAGATGCATTGCATCTATTAGGTACATTGTATTTAATGAAATACCCATGGATCAACCCATGACCCATAACCAAAATACCCATGGGCAAAGGGGAGCGTCCCACGGATCCCCAAGATGTTATCGACGGATCCTCAGTGAGGATTCGTGGGATCCGTAGAACAAGAGACATTTTCTCTCTATAAATAGTGAGTTATTTCTTCATTGTTTCTCACCCCTTCCTCACATATTTTCTCTTGAGTTATAAACTCTCTAACCTCATATCCAAGTGATCTATGTATGTAGTTTTGTTTTGTGATTCTCTAGGTTCCTCTTAATAGCGAGATCACCACCTTTTGAAGTCAAGCAAGCTCAAGTCCATGAGTTGCCATGCTTCCTCATCATCAAGACTCTGAGTTCTCTTGTTGATGGTTCTCTTCTTTCTCAATAGAAGTGAAGTGTCAAAGACATAGGTGAAAGATGTCTAAAGGGTCAAGACGAAGACATTAGTGAAAGGTGTCTATCATCCGTTTTAAAGGCATTAGTGAAGGGTGCCTAGAAGTCAAGTCACAAGACATTAATGAAGGGTATCTTGAAGATCGAGTCAAAGGCATTAGTGAAAGATGCCTAAGGTGTACATTCGATATGATGTGATTCGATGTACAAGATAGATTAGTATTTGGTCAAAGGATATTGTTATCCTTGTTGATATTATTATAAGGAGTAGATCTCCTTTTGGGTTAGGTGATTGGTGTAGTGTTGGGTAGTAGTTCCTCCATTGTAATGGAACTTGGTATCTAGCCTAGTATGGATAAAGGGTAGGCGACGCAGGATAGGATTGGTTCTCCTTGGTGAAAGGACCCGCTATCTGGCCTTGTACCGGATAACGTGTAGGCAACGTTATGAAGGTTTCTCCACCATGCGAGTCGGTGTTGTGTAGTGATTACGAACCTCGAGTAGGTGACTCGGGGAGTGGAGTAGGGCAAGGAAGGTGTCCTTGTAGCCAACCACTATAAATACTGCGTGTGGTTTTGTGCTTCTTACTCCTTATCTTTTCATTACATATTTATATTCCTATATGTTTGTTTATCAACATCCAACACATCCAAATAGATTGACATAATTCGATCCTAATAGATTAAATGAATTTTAATTGGTAAAACTATTCAACCCCCTTCTAGTTTTCCACAAATTAGATAGTAGAGTAATCGGTGAAGTACCACCCCAAATCCAAACCCCGAGATTTTACCCTTAGCTTTCTAAATAATATAAAAGATAAAAAATAATCTTCCTCAACCTCAACCTTAGCGTAGTACACTTCCCACTAGCATTCCTATTCCCCAGAGAATCGATATCAATTCCGAGGCTTACCCAATACTACACTAGAACGATTAAGTTCATCGCCTAGGGTGTTGAAAAACTTTCGACGAAAAGGAAGTTCCTTTGACCCCGAACGCGCCTTGTACGCGCATCAAGTTTTTGGTGCCGCTGCCAGAGAATAGAATAGCTAGTTAGATTTTTATCTCGTTTAGGCTCCCTTGCTTGATTCCTATCAAGTAAGATTTTTTCTCATTTTTAGCTTCCTTGTAGTCTATCCCCCTTCATTGTGTATGTTTTCGTAAAACCCTTTTCATTTGTCGCTATGGCACGTGGAGTTGTATTTGAATCATTAACAAATGAGGAACAATTGAATTTCACATATATGATTGTTGTATATTGTTCTAATGAATTTGTGAGTGATCTTAGAGATATCCAAAAGGAGACGTGTGTAAGTTTAGATGGATTTGATAAATTTTGTGCTTGTGTGGCTTCTATTCAACAATCATTATTAAGATCAACTCCTTTTAGTGAGACCCTCTGGAAAAAATTTGAGAAAAGCTTCCTAAGCATAAACCATCAGTTGAATGAAATCATAGGCTTGTCTACATCACAACTTACAGATAATCTTAGGCACCATGATCAAAAAGACCTAGTTATTAAGAACATGGAACCTAAACCCGAACAAGATTGTGAGATGGTTAGATTTAAACTACCTAGTTGCATGTGTGGGATATATTTCAATACATATGACATGCATGAGGAATCCTTTAGGCAAATAGAACATAGTGATCAAATTTTTTAGAATGATTCTTATGAATCGGACCAAGAATTTGAAATGGCTAAAGAAGGATTGAGATACTTAGGAGTGTATTTGGGTTAGATCATACTAAAACACATGATGAACATTTAGGATATCTAGATATAATGGAGAATGAGGTGGAAACTCCAAGCCCACAAGCCCTACCATCCTCGAGGAACACACACGGCCTATAACTTACCCTAAGAAGTAGAAGGGACTACCGAACCCCGATTGATATAGAACCTTTGGACCAAACACCACTAGAGAATGTAGGTTTAGATGCTTGTTGTCATGGCCTCTTTTTTAGTCCTATGGAAGTTCCTAATTTTGATGAACCGGAGCCTCAACCAAAGCCCTTACCCAGTTTTCCGTCTTTAGATGCGAATCTAGGAATTGAATTAGGCCCCAATCCACCCATCAAAATAAATAGCCCGGGTAGTTGCGTGATGAAGGTAGTAGACTCTAGGCCATGTAGAGTGAAAGCTAATATAGGAGTAACCCATGACCTTAAACACTTACATCACCCATTCATGGTTGATAACAAGAAACATTATGGGTTTAAACCGGGTTTATTAGGTCAAGATGGATCCTTAACTAAGAATCTTTTGAAGTTGATAGAAGATGATCCATTTCTAGAGAAAGATTTGATTCACCCGCTACACCAATTGAACTAGGTAAGGCTAGTATGATAGGAGCACACCCTTCGAGCATAAGTATCACCCATCACCCTCTCCTCACGTAGCAAATTTCCACCCTAAGGGTGTATATCGCTACTATCACCCGCACTTAAGCTTAAGTGTAGGAAAAAATTCCCCTTTATCCTTAAAATAAGGGTAGAGTCAAGCTCGTGACTTGAACAAAAACAAGCGCTTCTTGGGAGGCAACCCATGTGTATTTTTTTTTCATTTTTATTTGTGTGTTTATATATCTTTTTCATTATTGTTTATTCTCATGTTAGACTTTGTGAAAATGCTTTATTTTGTTTTTAACCTCGTCTTAATTACATATAAAGGTATTTTACCAAAAGATAAGTGTAGGGAAGAACAAATATGTTTTTAAGAACATGAACATGAGAATTACAATTAGTGAAATTGATATATATGTGTGTTTGTTAGAGTTAAATGCTTGTATTGAGTCATAATGGATATTTTGCAAGAATTGTTCCAGATTCTAAAGATGTAATTTATCCGTAATTTTTTCGAGAAAACGCAGACAGCACAGCTTTATGTCATGACAACTCGACGGCGTCAGATTAAAACTGACGACGTCAGTTAAGGTAAACAAGTTATCAAAAAATTCGTTTCGTACTACTTATAAAATTTTGGAAATTCTCGATCTTAATTTTCCGTAAAATCAAACATCCATTCCACAAGCATTATATCCTAGTTTAGTTGAGTCATATATAATTTTACCGATTTTACGCGAAGATTTCGTCTATTTTCTTAAAGTGTGCGAGTTTTATTTATCAAGAAGAAGAAACATAATATTTGATGAAGCTTATCATGCATACATTCTTCTTGGGAAAGAATTTAACCACTACTTCACACGGATCCTACCGAGCCAATCAGGGGAGTACTAGTTTCTTTCTCTTTTAATTACCTTCCATTATCATAACTTTGATACTTTCGGAGAACATTGGGGACAATATTCAGTCTAAGTGTAGGGAGGGAGAATAAAACGGGAACTTTGAAACTATGCTTATCCTTGAATATTTGTCTTGTGCTATTTCATTTGTGTAATAAGCTATGAGAAATATTTGTTAAGGTAATTTTAGCGCCAAATTTAATTTTTTTCATGACATGTACGAGTGGGACTTTAGTCTTAATAAAGCGTCTCATGGATATGAGTTATATGACTAGCACACAAACCGTTTACCACTCAAATTCCACCCCAAAAATGTAAGGTTCGCCCCTAGATCTATAGGAATTAAAGCATTCACCTTTAATCTTCGAGAGTGTACCGGTAGTATAATAGATTCTATAGCTTGTTTTGTGATGCATCCCGAGATCGCTAGTGAGACTAGACTTGTGTAGTTAGGAATAACTAAATGATAAGAGGCATTAGGATAACCCTTGTTTGATACCCGTTTATATAATTACTTCTTCCACATCGGTTGAGTAATTACATCACACCCTTGCGATGTACTCATCTTTAGTACACAATACCCCTAGGTAAACCCCTCAGAGCCTATCCTTTTCGCGGTTCTCGTGATGTTTCTGTTTTCCGGAATATCAATGAAGAACATTGTTTACACTCCACCCCCAAATGTACACCCAAATCGCCTTAGCCTACCTTGTATGCACTCACCTTTAGTGCATTATTGATATCATACTAAACCCTTAGTTCAATTATCTAGTTACTTGCATGGTTGCTAAGTCGAGTCATATCTTTTATACACATTTTTAGGATGATTGGGACTCATGGGTAAAAGTAATATTTTATGGAGTGACGGGAAAGAACGTTAAATTCAAATTCCTTTTATTTATGTAATTAAGTACTCCAAGTGTTTTGATCTTTTCAAATCGGGTCAAATTAGTGTTAGAGTAACAAAAACTCAAGTGTATGGATGCTTCTATAAATCCGTTATTTTTTGATGTTATCTTAGAGAATGGTAGAGTAAAGTGTATAAAAAAAATCGAAAAAGAAAAAAAAAATGTTGAAAAAAAAAACACATACGAGCTACCATCCTACATCTATCTTTAAATTTATGTTTGTTTGTTTCAAGTTATCTAGAGTTTAGTAAGTCGAGTCTTGGCTTAGCAACGCCATTCTTTTCATGCTTGTAACATAAGATTTTTGACTTGCCACCACTAAATCGCCTATCTAACCAAACCCTTTGTTTCCCTACCGTAAGCCTAACATTACAACCCTTTTAAAGACCTCTTAGATAGTTGTTCCTAGGTACTTACGCCAAAGCGGTGGAGGTTTGATCTAGTCTCAAGCCTATGGTAATCTATGTACTATGACCAGGTAATGAGTGTTTATCTTCCATTTCCATTTACTATATTTCATATACACCCTTGAGATGAGAGAATCCAAACACCCCTTGTGAGGTGATAGTATATTATTGTCGTGCTTGTTATGACTATTGCGGTGCTTTTACTAATTGTGAATTATGTTAAACCAATGCTTCATGCCCCCTAACTTATAAATTGATAGGCTAAAAGCACATTTACTTGAGGACAAGCAAATACCAAGTGTAGGATATTTGATAAGGATTTAAACGACACTTTTAAGGGGTCATTTAAGCCTTAATCGCCCCTTTATATCCGTTATCGCTTAATTTCGCTCCTTTTCACTTTTAAGGTATCTTGAAGCAAAATCTTGGAATGATGCATATTTGGACGAAAAGGAGTGAATATATGAAGAAAATGGCTAAGTCGGGATCGAAGACACTCAAGTCGCTGGAATTGCACCGACGGCGCCCCAATCAAAGCGGCGTCGTCCCTTTATACTGAAATAAAATATCGGCGACTACCAAGAGACTTTTTGCTAAAATACACCGACGGCAAGTTAGGCTTTGAAGAGGAAGGCGCCACGAAGACTTTTCATCCCGCACGGCTTAGATCCAGAATCGACGACGTCATCGCCTTTGGCCGCACGACGTCACAACTACAACGTGGGGCCGTCCCAACTATTACTTGGCCAAGACGAAACCCTAATGACGGCGATCTGACGGCGTCCCACCTATAAGGTGACGCCGTCGCAAGTGTAAAATTATATATAGAAATTGAATTTTCAGAATTTTAGGAGGTAGGCTTGTGGAGTAAAAACCCTAAACGTTTGTAGTCCGACTTTGACAGTATCTCAGGGATCTCAAACCCTTTTTGACATCATGATAAGTGTTTTACTTCATTGATTTCATTATATCTTCGATTAAATGTGTGTATGCTTGTGTGTTTAACATGTTAGGCTAAATTTCTTATGTGTTTGCTTAGATCTATGAAACCTAGTTATTAATTATTGATTGGTTGTCTCTTATCTTAATTGTAAATGGCTTAGGAGTGCACTAGGCTATCGTTGTGTTTAAATGCTTGAGCAATCTTTGTGAACCTTAGTTTATAAATCACTTAGCGAATTTCGTAGGCTAAACATCCAAAGATAACCCTTAAAGTTAGTTTATGAATCTTAGAAAATTTCATAGGCAATAACCTTAAGGTAATCTCAAAGAATTAGGGAAAAAGGCACACCCTACGACCTTAGAAAACACAACGCGTTAAAAATAAGGACTTGACAATTCAACCACCAATAAAAGATAACTAGTGAATAATAGTATCTAGGTAGACACATTTTTAATCATCTTACGAGCACACATCAATAGACATAAGACTACCCATAGTTTAGATAATTAGATAGTAGAGTAATCGGTAGAAGTACCACCCCTCAAATCCAAACCCCGAGATTTTACCCTTAGCTTTCTAAAAAATATAAAAAGATAAAAAATAATCTTCCTCAACCTCAACCTTAGCGTAGTACACTTCTCACTAGCATTTCTATTCCCCTAGAGAACGATATCAATTCCCGAGGCTTACCCAATACTACACTACAACGATTAGGTTCACTGCCTAGGGTGTTGAATGCTCGACGAAAAGGAAGTTCCTTTGACACCGAACGCGCCTTGTACGCGCATCACTTACCTAATCTCGTAAAGAGGAATAACATGAGTTGTTATTCCTCTTTATATATAGACTACAATGTTATTTGTTTATTAGGAGGCTATTAGTCTGAATCTGATATGCACATCTGAATCCAAATTTGTGGTTGAGAAGTTTGTATTTGATTTCATATTAATCTAAATAAGTGGTTAAGAAATCTCAAAATAAACTGTTTGTTTTTTAAATGTTTGAATATGTTAAACTACCAATTTTTATAATTTTAAAATAAAATAATTATATTCCTTAGAAATAAACTTTATTAAGTATATATGAAAAATTATTGTAGTCAATTAAAAGTAAAAAGTTCTTTAAACAAAACATTCTCTTATGTTTATTTGACAAAATAAATATGACAGAGTTTAGATTAGACTTTTCAAAGCGATTAACTAAATGAGTCGGTTAGAGTTGCATTATAAGAGTCCGCTAAACCAAATCTTTCAGTTTGTACAAAACAAAATTGTCACATAATTGTTATCATATTACACATTTTTCTTTAAAAAAATATGAAATGATTATATTTAAAAGTAGTTTTAATATGAAAGATAAAGTTGAGACCAAAAAAAGCAAAGAAAATCCCAAAGAAAAAGTCATAACAACACAAAAAATATAACAAAAGGAAATATAACCTCTTCTCATCTAGTTCAATAAAAGTTTTTTTTTTCTTCTTACCACCTTTTACACTATGTTTCCAAGTTTTTGAGATAAAATGAAAGAAGAGATGAGTTAAAAATGGATAGAAAAGAAGAGGAGATGAATTAAATTAATTTTGGGCAAGTGATTAAAAAAAAGTATCATACTTGCCATCGTTTCCTCTTCAGGGTAGCGAACAAAAAAATTTACTTTTAGGACATTTTATTTGTTGAGTTTGTCTTTTGTGGGTAATATATCACCCTCTCAACCGGTACCCGGTTTCACTTGGGTTAAGACTTTGCCACATATGATTCTCGCCTTCTTCCTCGTACCCAAAACACACGCTTCCCTCACAAATACAAACGCTCTTACTTTACCCAAAATTTGTACCTTTTAATATTAATCAAGTACACACCTTTTTTATTATAAAACTCCACACAGTCAGTGTTACATCTATTTCAAGATCCAAAATAAGTTCTATAACCTTAATTTGTCCCCCATATTGAATACTTGAAATTGATTGTTGTTTTCCATAATTGTTCATGTGAAAAGGTAATTTATGTCATATAGTTAATTTTTTGTTACTCCAATTGTATTAAATTATTGAAATATTTAATTTTTGATTTTCTAGGGTTTCTAAAAATTAGGGTTTTCATTATTTAAATTTGTTTTTTGTTTTTACAGGTTTGATGGATAGACTAGAAGATATTGTCTTCAAAATACACCATGGTGGTATATTTTTCTTTGATCCTCCCAGGTATGAACAAGGCCAAGTAACTATCATGAATACTTTCTCAACAGACATGGTGATGTTTAATGAATTGTGTAACATTTTAGCTCCTAAGTTTAATGATAAAATTTGGGCTTTGTTTTGTTGCATTCCTGAGTTAGACATAGACAATGGAGGTTTGAAAATAATTGAAAGGGATTCAGATCTTCAAGCTGTGTATGACCTTGCTAAAATGCATGAGAAAGTAGACTTGTATGTAGCCCATGAACCACAACTCTTAGCTGACTACTACTATCACAACTTATGTTTAGAAGATTCAAATGAAGAAGTTACTTATGCTAGGAAAGAACATGAAATAAGAAAGAAACATGCTGGTAATATGTCTGTTGAGGAGCTCATTGCATGGGCTGAGGAAGAAGCAAAATCTCATTATTTAAGGTCTCCATCTAATAAGTCTAGACAACTAAGAAATGTTTGTAAGGGCAAGGTTTTGTTTACTGGTACCTATGATGAGTATGATACAGGATTAGATTATGGCGTAATGTTAGATGACAATGAGGTAGGTCAGGAAGATCTTGTAGCTAAGTCCAATGATTTGGAGAACGACAGTCAGTCTTTGCCTAAGGACAATGTAGTAGTTGATTAGGTTGCTAATAGGTCTAGTAATAGTGACAATGTGGATAATGTAGTTGATACGGTTGTTGCTGATAATATTGTTCACAATGTGGTTGAAGAGCCTAGTATTGATGATGAAGTTCTTGCGAGACAAAACAAACTAGACAAAGTTAAAGGTGTAATGACAAAAGAAGATAGTGTTGAGAATAAGAAAAGAAAGAGTGTCCCTAGGGGTAATGGTATCTCATTTAGAGAAAATAATGGTCCTTTATCTTCAGACAGTGAGAGTGATGACTCTGAAAAGTCTTTTAATTAAGGCCAATATTCTTCTGAAGCTAAGGGTTATGAGTCAGAAAATTCTTTTGATTATCTAAGTGATGTTGAGGATGAAGTCATTGAGCTTAGAAAAAGAAAGATTGAGTCTAAAAAAATAGGGGTGAAGATCATAAGGATATTGAACCAAATATTTATGATGACATGGCACAATCACTTGATCATATTGGCAGCACTTTTGGTGAGACAGTTAGAGAGCATTAACATTATATGGAATCTTTAATCGTAAAATCAAAGGTAATGGAGTGGGAATCTCAAACTCTTTTGTCATGGTGGAGAAACAAGATGAAAATATCCAATACATGATGATCAAACACATTGGAGACTAAAGAAACCAAAGGTGGAGTGGAATGTCATGTAATGAATAATGAATTTCACTTATTTCATAATTCTTTATGCCATATAATTAATAATCATATATTTTACTTATACCAACGTTCTTGTTTTCTTCACAACTTGGAGAAAAGTATGTAAATCATGAGCAGTTTATGGAAGCTCTTACCTATTATGCATTGGCAAATGGGTTTTCAATGTGGTTTGAGAAGAGTACCACACAAAAGGTTATCACTAGGTGTGGTCGAAGGAGAGAAGTTATAAAGGATCCAAGTAAGGGAAAACAAAGGGTAAATAAGAAGTACTCAACTGCTCAACAAGTCAATGAATGCAAATGGAGATGCTATGGGAAGACGTTGAAATGACATAACTTTTCAGGTTATTTCATTGACAGATGAGCATACATGTATACGAGACTTCAATTATGGAAGGCTTGTAAGTTTCAAATGGATTGGAAGAAAATATGGGGATAAAATCAGGATGAACCCAAAGATTTCATTAACTGCTATACAAGAATTGGTCATGAAGAAATACAAGTGTAAAGTTAGTGCTACTCAATGTTTGAATGCAAAGAAGTATGCATTGAGTGAAGGTGAAGCTGCTATTCAAGATCATTATGGATTGCTAAGGTCATACACAAAGGCAATTTCATAATCAAATGTGGGTTCAACTGTCAAAGTAGGTGTCACAGTTAACCCATATGACAAGACCTACTTTGACAAGTTTTATGTATGTTTCCATGGGTTGAAAGAGGGTTGGAAAAAGGGTTGTAGAAAGATACTTGCATGGATGGGTGTTTTTTGAAAAAACCAAACTGTGGTGAAATTTTGACAGCTTTTGGAAGAGACTAAAACAACCACATATTCCCTGTGGCATGGGCTGTGGTGACAGTTGAAAACAAAGACAATTGGAGTTGGTTTCTTCAATTGTTAGCTAATGATTTGATGATACCATTTGGTTATGATGTGACACTGATGTCTAATCAGCATAAGGTTGGATTTATTTTTTCAGTTTTGAAATTCTCATAGTTTGTTTGACATTGTTATTCCTAAATGTGTACTTTTTCAAGGGTCTCAACTATTAAAGAATTAATGCCTCTAGCAGAGCATCGGCAGTGTGTACGCCATATTTATGAAGGGTTCAGAAAGTAATTCAGTTGAGTTGAGTTTCACGGACTCTTCTGGGCTGCATCCAAAGCTTCATACCTACAACTCTTTAAGAAAAATATGTAGAAGATCAAGACAACTAATCCGAGCACATGAGTTCTTGGAGAAAAAGACCCAAAGACTTGGTCAAGAACTTTTTTTAAAGAAGGTGTATGTTGTGAGGCTATTGAAAATGGTTTTAGCGAATGTTTTAACTTAGTTTTGTGTCCTGTAAGGGATAAACCAATCATAACTTTGTTAGAGTCAATAAGAATTACAATCATGGAAAGGATGAACACTATGAGAATGCTCTGTGAAAAATAGACTGGTGACATTTGTCCAAACATCCAAAAGGTCTTAGAACTTTCCAAGGATAGCCAAAGGTACTTTCAAATTTCATAATACTAAACTTTGTTAAACTGTTTGGACTTACGCCATATTATCATTAACATTAAAATTTTTGTAACTCCTTACCAGGTTTTGGCATGTCATTCCATGTGGCGGAAATCAGTTTGAAGTCAGAAAGGGCTATTATGCTTTTACAGTAGATGAGCCAAAGAGGACATGCTCTTGTAGGATGTGGCAATTTTCAGGTTTGCCGTGTTCACATGCAATTGCTTGTATATTTAAACTGAATAAGATGGTTGAGGACTACTTGCCTGATTACTTTAGAAATGATAGGTATATGCTAGCCTATAGTGAGTACATTAAACTTGTGGATGGCATAAACTTTTGGCCTGACTGTAGTAACTTATCTAGGATATTGGGCCCCTTACCAAAGAAAATGCCTGGTAGGCCTAAGAAAAAAAGGGTTAGGGTAGCACATGAACCAAAGTCAGGTAATAAGATTTCTAGAGCAGGTGTTGTTATGACTTGCCATAACTGTGGAGAAACTGGCCATAACAAGAAGGGTTGTAAGAAAGAACCTATACCAAAACCACCCAAAGATAAAGGAAAAATAGGCAGACCAAAAAAGGTGATACCCACAGAACAATCCTTGGTTGATGAAAGTGATATACATGTATTTGTTAACAATAGCATTGATGAGTTTGAAATGGGTGAAACAAATAGAAATATTGTGGTCACATTTACGGATGGGAGGAGAGTTCACACAGGCAGAAACTTTGAAACTAGGAAGAAAGGTAGCTTTGGATATGTTAAGATGAGAAAAGAGTAAGTCTGGTGGACTAATACCCACACAAAGAATATGAAAGATGGGAGCATAGTTAGGAATGGATGCTGAAACTTTTAAAACAATTAAGGCTTGTGAACCTCTTCATGCAACACACATATCAGGTACTATAACATCACTTGAATTAATACACTTCTGTACATTCTGCAAAAAAACTTGCATGCTTATTTTGCAGGGTCAAAGAAAAGAAGAAAACATGGTGAAAACATACCTAGGACACAACAATCACAAGTTCTTGGGACATCACATAAAGCTACAACAAGGTCTGCAAGAGGTGGAACATTAGCCACAAGAGGTAGAATGACAAGATGAAGCTTGACACAGTCAAGATTTGCTGAACCACAAGCAAGAAAAGAAACAAGAAGAGCTGCATCTGTTGAGCCACAACCCATGCAAGAAAGAGCAAGACCACAACCAGAACCTCTTCATCTAAGAATGAAGAGTCAAATAATTCTCAATAAGAAACAATCTGTTCCAGTTACAGGTCCATGATCAAGTTTGGAGAATGAAATAGTCTTGGATTAAATTCCTTCAAGACTTTGTTAGCACATATTTTGTATTTTGTGCTAAAACTTCTAAGTACTATGATCTGAATTAGGTCTGTAAGTAGTAAGAAACTGATATAACACTGCACTTTATGCCATTATTGTGCCCTATTTTGTCCACCGAAAGGCCTAGTTTAGTTAATATAAAAGTTGGTAGGAACACGATATAGTGTTGCACTTGATGCCACTATATATGCTAGCCTATTTTGTCCATGAAAAGGGCATATTAGAATAGGTTTTAGTGTTCGGATGTAAGAATGTAAAGTGTTGATGCACTAAGAATGGTTGTTACGAAGAACACATGCATTTCAAAAAGCTTTCTTCTTTTATAATTGTTAAATTTGGTAAATGTAGTGTAGAAATGGTTACTTGTTAAATGGTATATGACTGAATATATATGATGCATTACTGTCATGAACACAAAACTACAACCAATTCAATAACTAAATAAACTTAATAACCACATAACATTCTTTCATTACCAAAAGAAAGTTAATGACATGAATGGTTCATTACACTGTCATGACCACAAAATACAAGCAATTCACCTATTTGAAACCTTCTAAACTTACATGCTTATTTTAAGGATACAACAATGACACATAGAAACCACATAATTATCAAACCAAATACAACCAACAAGAAACTGTTATACAATTTTGCATTGGAGTTGAATGCATTCAATTCTTGGTAAATGCTATCCATTGAAACTTCTTCACTAGCCTTATTCACTGTCATACGACCTAGCTGCACTTTCAAATCTTTGTTCCCCTCATGTAATTGTAGAATAGGTATTTGTAATACTCAGAAAGGTAATTCTTCATCAAGAAAACCATACACCTCACACTTCTAAACACCATTAACACCAACAAAATTAGAAGACAAAATGTAACATCTTTTAATAAAGAGGGTTCTTGGTAACTTACAGTGTGGGATAACCCTTAAATCTTCACCAAGATTCAAGGAGTCCAAGAAACTTGATTTGAAATTGGAATCTTACAATCACGGTGCGTTTTAACACGGATTTCTTGAGAGTATAGAATCTTCGTTTAGATCAACATGATGAACTTGATGAATGCATATTGCAAAGCTATTTTTTTAGGATGAGTTAGGGAAGGTTGTAGGTTTTTAATGTGATAGATGGATTAGGGTTTATGTATGCACTGAAGAAATAAAAGGGAGAAGAAGAATACACTTTTTGATTTTATACCAAAGAAAATAGACAGCGTTGCATGTTGATTTGTCATCAACCGGTACAGCTGGACACAACCGGTTGGGAGAGTGCAATATTACCCTCAAAAGTGCAAAAACGTAAATAAAATATCTTGAAAAATAATTTTTTTTTGTTCGCTACCCTAAAGAGAAAGCGATGTGAAGTATAATATGGGGCTATAATTGGAGATACCATTGTTTCTGGTACAGAAGTTCCTATAAAAATGGAAAATGCCCTACCTCAGACATTCAATCAACTGGTTTAGATAAAAAGTAAGGCAAGTCATCAGGTATCGAACTAGGGCATTGTCTCTTGGGCTTTTGAATGGCTACCGCCTAATGTGTCATTGACCTCAGTCATTCGTTTCTACCCTAAAGTGGAAACTAGTTAAATTAAATTAAAAATAAAAACAAAAACCACAAGGACTAGAACTAGGTTTTTTTTTATGTTTATTCGACAAGTCTAGATTTTCCGTTAGCGGCGCCGGAACGTCCACTTATCCCTTCCACACAACACTAGTTAACAGAGGTCTTTCATCTTCTTCTTTTTCTAGTTTATTTTATATATTTTGTTTGTTAAAACACTATATATATACATGTGCAAAGATTATATAAAAAAATCTCACTGATTGACAGGAATAATAATAATAATGGGTAGTAAGGTGGAAATCAAAAGCAGCATACATCAAAGTGATTTCATGTTTTGTGAGATTTGTGGGACCATGCTTTCTTTTAATAAAAATCCTATGTTCATTGCCCTCTCTGCAAATCCAGAAAGAAGATCAAAGGTCAAATTCTTCTCTTTTTTCAAGTTTTTTGCATTTTTTCGGTTCACTCAATTTGATTTAGATAAGAATGTTCAAGTGTATTCTTATGTGTGGTTCAAATATTAAACTATCGAATGAGTTAAATGATATCTGTAAACCCGTTGTACCTTGCGTTAACTATCTCTATCATCCTTGAAAATGCAAATGAATTTCATAACAAGAGTGCACAAAAATAATCTGAATAGTTTGTGACAATGCTTACTGCTTAGCATTATCCGTTAGAGATTATACTTTATAGCTACGGTGTCTTTTGCTTTTCGCAAGTGTATGTGCATTTTAGAAATGTATTCGTTCTTTTGCTATGATTAAGTAGAATTCACTTTTGCACTCTAAATTTGAAGGTAAAGGAGAATAATGGATATGGTTTAGTGGCGAAAACTAGATAAGACATATAATAGAAAGAAGGCTGTTTAATACGAGTAGTTTCTTTTCAAACGCCAACTCAATCTTTGTTATTGACAAGAACTAGTTAGAAGGCTTGTAATTGTTATTTGCATTGCCATTGCCATATGTTTATGTTCAATATTACTATTAGAATAGTAAAGTTGCAATGTTCTGCAAGAATGGAAAGTTAGGTACATCCCTCTTCTGCACAAAGCTTATGGTTTTCTTATATTTATATCATTTTTGGCTTCTCTTATCTGGTTTGTGGATCCCGAGTTCATTTATCTTTTTTATAAGATTGGAAGATAAGAAAAACGCGGGGGACTAAAAAATTAGCAAAAGAGCAGATTTCTCTGAATATGTTTGTAGAATTTGTTCTAGTTACTAGCATTTTTAGATAGGCACTTACAGAAACCAAGAACTTAAGTATTTCATAGAATTGGCCCAAAGCACTGCCTATCCCTAAGAGCCTAACAATGCTAATGCAGGACTAGCAATAGAAACAAAGATATTCTTAAAAAGATAAACACTCTACATTCCCACTGATGTTTGCCAATACTTGGTTTAAAGGTCTCATTGAGTTCTGCACATGAACCCCAACACAGACTTTTTTGCTTGACATAACAAATGATTTATTTCTCGGGAGGCTGGCACCACCTTAAAACGACACAACCACTGTCAATGAACCACAGCAAATATGTTTCTTTTCTTTGCTTGTTAGTACCACAGGATCTTTGTGGCGGCTAACAAATGCAGCTCTATCGGTTTCTCCATGTACCCATCGATGAGCATGATCTAGTTGTTACGTACAAATAATCTCTCTGTAATGTGTGCTATCTATGGTCTTTGTGTAGCTTCAATCCACCCTAAATATCAGTGATCCCAGCGTCATGGGATAGTAGCTCTTTCTTCCGGTAGTTCAGAATTTCTCTTGTATAAATTGTTTGGAAGGAAAACTAGGTTTACCACTTCTACGCCATGGTATAGTTCATCATCCCGAGATTAACCTTTTCAATTTCACACATCATTGCTTTTAAAAAATTCTTTGAGGCACTGCTAAACTTTTTGTATATAGGTAAAGGATATTTATAGGACCTCTGAGCAGTTCTCCAGTCTTTTAGTCTTAAACAAATTAGGTAACATTTTGAGAGATGGCTTTTTAAAAGTAATTCCCCTGTACTATGCCTTTGGGTCTTCTTTCGGAGTTTTGAATTATTTACTTTGTAAGCCTTTCATCGATCAGCCCTAACACTTTGGAATTGCTCAACATATGACTTTCTTCCACTCGAGCATCTTATGATTTTATATTCTGGACACAAGTAAATACATAAAAAACATTGCTTCCATGAAACTATTGTATGTTCATGTTCTAGCATCTTCTTTTCAACCATGGATGTATTACGTAATCCTACAGCCGATTGGAAATTTTAATTTTGATATTTTCACATATGGATTTACTTCCCTTGAGTTGTTGTAGCTGGTATTCACATACTATCACCCCGTTACTCTTCTTTGGCCTTGAATAACCGTTAAGAGAGTTTCCAGTTCTCGTGATGAAAATAATACCCTATCTGATCATGTAGAGGACAGATATTGTAAGAACAGTTAACAGCCCCAGCTACAAATCATAATGGCTTGGGTAAATTTATATGTCAATCGTGAGACGACCTTTATGGTGAGACTGGTAAGTAGTAAGTATATAAATATCCATGTATTTGTTTCTACATAAAGATATGGTTCCGGATTTGATGGTTGCTATAAATTTGCTTATTATCAACAATGATGTTGATATTGAGTTTAGCATATTATCTATGTAGTTTTATGACTTCATTGTATTTGTTCATTTTTTGCTATCTTGATGTTCAGTCCTTTGGCTCAACGTACCTTTGAATTCTAAATTTTGTTCTTTGTCATCTTAGTTTAAGCCAAATGTTTATCGTTAAATTCTAACATTGACTCTAATATTTCAGACTTTGATGGAATGGAAATCAAATACACCGTCAGCGAAGAGGTATAGAGTATAGACTTACTGCTGATGTGATAATACTGCGCTGCTTTTAAGATAATGGAATTTTGAGTATATTATTCTGTTATTAAGTGGAATAAAATTTAATTCGAGCTATCCACTTTGATAAAAGTTATAATTATATTGGTTGTTATGTTTAGATTCCTGAAAATGCAATGTCTTTGAATTGCAGCAAATTAGAAGAGAGTTGGGCTTGTCGTCAATTGAAATTTCTGGAGAAAGAACAAGATCAATGGCAAGTGCATTTTCATTACATAAATTCGAAGTTTCAAGAAATAATAAGTTTTTAACCTTATTTTCCATGTTTTTATTTCAACAGGATTATAACGTAAGGTGTCCAAAGTGCTCAAACAAGGGTGTATACTATCACACACAACAGGTACGCCTGCACTTTTTCCATTTCCTCTTATTATGTGCGCTAGATGAAAACTTCTCATTGTGCCCACCATAATTTATCATACTATAAACTAATTAGTAACATGATTCTTTATATGTATGTATTCTTCCATTGGAATTACCAACGAGCATGATTTTCGTTGGTGATTTTGTATGGTACATAATCATGGTTGCATTCTGTTAGAATCAAAGGTTTTAACTTTGTGACAAATGATGTTTGTTTGGTTTCTTTGAACAGACGAGATCTGCTGATGAAGGACAGACCATGTTCTATAATTGCCCCAACTGTGGTTACAACTTCACTGATAACACCTGAAAGCCCATTGTACGAACCACCAGACCCTCCGTTTGCTTTAGTTATCATCAATACCCCAGTGTTCACTCATGTGGCCTTATGTGTAGATTGATACATGTATTGCATTTTTGCGCCATTTAGACTAGTCTTTTTCTTCATTTTACTCTACCTTTATCTGTTATGTCACATGTCATTAAGTCAGGTTATGATTCTGTGAAAGCTCTGAGGTGGTTATAGTTTTGATTATGGGTGTTATTTGAAAACTATAATAGCTAATTTTGATAGGGGTGTAGATCGGTTCGGTTATCGGGTTGTTCGGTTTGTTTGGTTCGTTAGTTCGGTTAATTTTTTGGGTCAACCCGCAACCGAACCAAACCGAATTAGAATTCAACCGAAAACCGAATTTGAATTGGTTCGATTCTTGGGTTAACTTGAATAACCTAAATTTCACTATTTCTTTTTTAAAATTAATAATTACATAGATATTTAGAAGGAAAAAAAATCATGCATAAAAATGTTTTTATATTAAAATAATATTTTAATAGTATTTATATATATAATATATAAAAAAAATATATATATATATATATATATATATATATATATATATATATATAAAGATCAAATAAAAGACAAATAACGATAAAAAGATAAACATATTTTTTTTTCAAAAAGGTTTTCAAAAATTCTCAAAAAATTCCATAAGATCGGGTATGATGGTGCATGAAAAGTTGTGAAAAACTTTTTACAAAAGTAGATCATTTTCCAAAAAAATTATGAAAAATACGTTTCTTGCGTTAAATATTTTTGTGCGTCAAAATTGGTTTTCCCAACTTTGTTTTTTTTTTAATCAAAATAACATTCTTGTCTAGCTAAAACAGTAGAAAATTTTGTGCATCAAAATTTTTTCAAGCATCAAAATTGTTTTTGTCTTAAAAAATGTATCAAAACTCAAAATTATAAAAATGTTTTCACAAAAGTTTTATGCAACAACATACCCGATCTTATGGAATTTTTAAAATTTTTCAAAAATAAAAATCTTTTATTCTTTTTACGGATATTTGTTTTTATTTTAACTTTCTATATATATATATATATATATATATATATATATATATATATATATATATATATATATATATATATATATATATATATATATATATATATATATATATATATATATATATATATATACGTTTATAAGATTAAAAAAATTGCCAAACCAATATCCAACTTGAAACCCGAATTAGTAGTTCGGTCCCCGGTTCGGTTTTGAGATAATTCGGTTCGGTTGTTTCGGTTTGGTTCGGTTTCAGTTTTTGGTTTATTTGGTCATTTCGGTTTTTTGCTCACCCTAAATTTTGATTATGTTTTGGGTTACATGGATAAACTAGAAAGATCCAACAAAAAAAGATACGCGTCAAAAATGGTGCTAAAGTCATTTAAAACATGATAAGTTGCATTAGCTGAGCTTATTCATGACTCGTTATTAACATTTTAATGGCATACAGATTTCATAAAATGAATAAGATCAAATGTTTGCGGAATAGTGTGTGCCGACCTGTTTTGGCGAGCACCATAAGTTAAGTATCATAAGTTCATAACTTAACCAATGTGTTCGAGTCTGTTTTGTGATATCTTTTCTGGTGTGTCAAGGGTTGCCTACCAAATACGAGTATATCTCAGTCAACCCTCGATATCAGTTGACCTCTTTCTCGGTTTAGCATAGGCTGGGCCGCTGGGGATTGTGGATCTTGCTGAGATTTTGTTTTATGTATTGAGTGGCTGATTGCGTATGTCTCATCCTCTTTGTAAACCCACTATTTAAAACAAATAAATTTAATCTTTATCAGTCATCTTTATTTTCACACCATAGTCGCAACTCACATGTTTATAGGGCATGGGCCTTGCCTTGTTGGAGACATCTGCAAATGAAATTTATATGTTTTCTCCGATGCTTATGTTCTATATTATGTTTTAGTAATGCAAGTTAACTCAAATATAGATCATAAAGTTAAGTTGCTATAAAACATGTTACACATTAGTTACTTCTTACATCCAACAAATCACATATACGGAGTGCATTTTTTTACCGCTTTGAACCCATCACCTTTTAATAGTGACATCCATTTTTGTACAGTTTGTGATATACTTGGTTGAGTATCTATTACACAATAGTGGTGAAATCATATTGTAGTTATGGATTTTTTTCTAATTTGTGTTCTAGAAGACAAATTAAGACACCAAAGGATTTAAGGAACTTACGAAAAGAACTTATCGACCACGCGTAAAAATACAAAAAGTGTCTTTTGTGTGGTCTCAAGTCTTCTTTCGTGAGTCTCCGGTCTTTTGGTGTCTTAACTCTTTCTAAGCGCATGTTAAAAAAACCCGTTAGTTATTACAATATTTAAACCACATATGCGAAGGCATGAAGTTTTGTCGCAATGGCCCAACTGGGCTTCTTGTCTTATATAGATCATAGATGGTGTCAAAAGAACAAACATGGCCCAAAAGAGTTGACTTTTAACTTCGTCTGCATTCAGTGGATACATTGTGTGGCTAATACATATGATTGTAAATGTGAAATAAGACAAAGACACTAATTTTTGTAAGGCCCATCTATAGATGTTATTGACAAGAAACTGAGAAAACCTCACTTTGGGAGGCTGGTAAGTTAGTGAAAATTTTTCCGTTTAAATTCCAGAGAATGGAGTGGTTTTCTTTGCAGAAGAGTTGAAATGTAAAACCTTTAATTTGGTTATATTTTTCCTTTTTCTAAAATGAAAAGTTGTTTAATTGAAGGTGGAGGATGGAGGATGGAAGGCGTGTGATAAAAGTGTAGGGTAAAGGAAATGGTGTTATTATTTTGGAAATGAAAAAAGTGAAAAGGGTGTAATGTTATTTTCATTTTTCTATTACAAATTGAAATTTCGTATTTTGGAAAATTATTGGAAAAAGTCATTTTCGCTTTTCTCTTTTGTTTTCGGGAAAAATGAGTATTCTCTCCATTAAGCAAACTAGTTTTGCTTTGTGCATTAATCCATTCCATTTATTGTATGAAGAAAAAATCATCAAAATTTACCTACTTAGCATGGATCTAAACCAAGTTGTTCACTTCCAAACAACATGCAACAGACGATGAATATATCATGATGTTGCTTTGAAGTCGCGCATAGAAATATTATGTCCTTTGGTCTTATATACGACTAGTTCTTTCTTCTAATGACCGTCATATCTATGATTATTTTTTCCGAGATGAAGCGTCAATCCTAACTCACCAGAACTCCTCACTCAACTTCGCATCAACGTGTTGTATAATATGTTGGAATTTTATACTCATAACAATTATACATAAAACAAATAACATCATCAAAGCAAGCAGCGGAAGACAATAGGAATAATATATGTAATTAATTAACCAAACAAGAAAGTGCGTACCTTTTAGCAATTCAAGTAACAAACGATGATGTGATCAAGTAACAAAACCCAAAACCCTAAACTAGGGTTTCACAAAATCGTCCCACCCAAAAATCGACCACCAGGAATACAAGCTCAAGTGTGCTTGCTTCTTCGTTCTTGTCTGCACACGTCTTAATAGCGATTTGATGTGGAAAAGCTAGTTCCTTGAATCACAAATAAACCAAATACTTTTATCTTTGAGTTAGACAAAATCGAAAACCCTTGGGGTTGGGGTGTTTCGACCGCCACACAAAGAGGAGAGAGAAAGAGAAATTAGGTTATTGGTGATTCAATATTAAGTTATGAATGAATCTGAGGTTTGTATTTATAGGTAACTTAACTTGGTGACCAGTTTGTGTAGGATTGGGTTTGTAAACCCCACCGATCGGCCAAGGTTCCCAAGAGGATTCTAGAACCTTCCGACTTCTAATTTCATTCTTAGTCCTTCTAGTTAATATTTAATGACCGTTAACCAAACCTCGTTAATTATTTAACTATCGTTATGTTTTATTTAGTGATTAATAATTAATAATAATAACGTTTTATTTATATTAATTATGTACATCAATTCTCATACGTAATGTGTGCAATCCGAAGTCTCGAGTTCGAATCCGGACATACTATTATTTAAATATCCATTAAAACCTTTCACTCCACTGGATATTACTAAATATAGTAATGACATTGGTTAGTCTAGCTTTCACATGCAACGCCCCCGGATCGAATCGAGCATGGTCTCTGGAAAAACCATTTAATGATTCATCATTTTACTTATCCTTTTGTTACTAATACTACATTAACTATGAATATGGATCAAGTCATTTCATAAGTTAACATTACATTTCTCGTTGTAAGCGATTTAACAAGATTGCCAAATCATCGAGCGTATTCGAGATAGATCTTGGGTATGGCCATACAAACATCTTGTCAACCCTACGAGGGCCCAAATATAGTATTATGCTTTGAAACAAATTCAAAGGAACAAATTCTCTTGACTACAAACATAACTCATGAATTTTGCAACACTTAGAAAATAGCCCTTATAACTACCGATTCACGGATAGCGTTAGACTATCTTACACAAATGCACTACATTCATATCGGTTATCCGGTATCTCAAGTCCGAGGATAAACACTTCATGATATACTTAATGATAAAATCCAAAAGTATCATCATGTAAAGTTGGGATAGTCCTATATTCAATTCATTGAATATCATGTGAATCTGGTATGTCCCACGATCAATATACTTTAAAAGTATATTCTACAAAACTCAGTTGTCTTAATTCAATGACATTCCCACATCATTGATTGACAACGGACTATTTAGAATAACATAAGTTACTCACGGATTAAACATGCAAATATAGGATATAATATTAAGAAAATAAAAATAAACATAAACAACTATTTTATATCATTAAAGTAGTATTTGTTCATAACATCCTTTATCCAAATACTAATCACGGATCTGCATGAAACTACTAGCTAAGCGAAGTCCTATCCCATCAAGATGGTCGGTAAGTTTATCTTTTGGCAAAGGTTTCGTAAAGGGATCGGCTAGATTTTCATCTGTATGAACTTTGAGTAGATTGATTTCACCTATGTCGACTTGTTCTCGAACATAGTGATATCGACGAGGAAAATGTTTGGCGCCTTCATGACTCAGGGCTCATTGGCAAATGTTATTGCAGCAGAGTTGTCACAATACACATTTAAAGGTAACTCGATTGAGAGCATTACTCCGAGTCCGAAATGAATTTCCTAATCAAACACTTCCATCGCAGCTTCAGAAGCGACTATGTACTCGACTTCAGAATATACATCATAACCGTTGTTTGCTTCTTGCTCTTCCAATCAATTGCTCCTCCATTAATGACAAAGACATAACCCGTCGAGACTTCGTATCATCTTTATCGGTTTGGAATGACGCGTCGCAAAAACACAGAACATCAAGTTCTTCATCCGGATTTCCTCCATACACTAGAAACATATCTTTAGTAGCCCTTAGATACTTAAGAATGTTCTTAACGACTGCCGATGTTTCACACAGGTTACGTTGATACCGACGGTAATGTTTTGTGCAAACGCCACATCGGGCCTTGTACATCTCACGGCATACATGATAGATCCTACACCAAGCATAAGGAACTTTCCTCATGTATTCCACCTCGGCAGTGTTGGCGCATAGTTTATTACTTAAGCCATGTTCAACTTGCATCGGCAAATATCCTCTTGGAATTTTGCATACTAAATCTCTTGATATTTTATCAATGTAAGCACTTTGGCTTAGTCCAATTAACCGCCTTGATCTATCTCGGTAGATCTTGATTCCCAGAATAAATCTTGCTTCCCTAAGTCCTTCATAGAAAAGCACTCTCCAAGATAAGACTTTACATCTTGCATACTTGGAATGTCTTTTCCCATGATCAATATGTCATCGACATATAAGACAAGGAAAATAACATTACTCCCACTAGCTTTGTGATACACACATGGCTCATCAAGATTTTGAGTGAAACCAAATTTCTTGATTTCTTCATCAAACTTCTTGTTCCATTGCCTTGATGCTTGCTTCAACCCATAAATGGATCTTTGAAGTTTGCATACACGCTCGAAACTTTGGATTCACAAACCCTTCAGTGCGCCATATAGATGTCCTCATCTAGGCGGCCGTTTAAGAAGCGGTTTGACATCCATTTGCCATATCTCATAGTCATAGTGCGCACTATGGCTATAAGAATCCTAATAGCTCTAATGTGCGCTACAGGAGAAAATGTCTCCTCGTAGTCTACCCCATAGGTTTGAGTATAACCTTGAGCTACAAGGCGAGCTTTATAGGTGTGTGCATTGCCATCCATGTCGGTCTTTATCTTAAAGAGCCACTTACTTCCAACTACCTTAGCATTTGGAGGTAAGTCAACCTCTATCCGGACTTCGTTATCTTTCATGGATTGCATTTTCCCATTCATTGCAACTTCGCCATTTTTCCTTTTCGGGACTCATCATGGCGACTTTATAGTTAGCGAGTTCACCAAGATCCCCAACATATTTTCCTCGCCTTCTACGTTGAGACATAGGCGCTCAGTGCAAGCGTAGTCCTTGCGGATCTCTGAATGGGAACCACTTCAATCTCGGGTGGAACGCCTGGACTTTCGGGTTCTACTTGAGGTTGGCTAGTGTTTCGAGAAGGTGTTGTATCTTCTTGATCATCTTCCGGATCATATACTCTCCCAGCTGAATTCATGAGATATGATATCCTTTTCAAGAAAGTCTCCATACCTAGCAACAATTACTTTGTTTCGGTGGAAAGTAAAGTAGTAACCCATCGTTTCCTTTGGGTATCCTCGAAGACACACTTAACATATCTTTGTTGCGACTTATCGGTGATCATGTTTAACAAACGCCTCACAACCCTGGACCTTTAAGTAAGACAAGTTGGGAGGTTTCCCATACCACACTTCATAAGGAGTCTTATCAACCTTCTTAGTTGGAACCATATTCAATATCGAACAGTTTTCAAAGCATAATCCCAAAAGGATAAGGGAAGAGTCATAAGATTAAACATCGATTGCACCATGTCTAGCAATATACGATTCCTTCTCTCGGATACACCATTTTGTTGTGGAGTATATGGAGATGTGAGTTCTTGGACAATACCACACTCGACTAGATAATCTTTAAACTCTTGGCTTAAATATTCACCACCTCTATCGGATCGAAGAGCTTTAATCTTCTTTCCTAGTTGCGTTCTACTTCACTCTTAAAACCTTAAATGTTTCAAAGACTTCATGTTTATGTTTAAGTAAATAAACATAACCATAACGATCGAAATCATCGATAAAGGTTAAGAGTAGCTAGCACCCTTTCTTGACACATGTCTTAGTGGTCCACATCGTCAAGATGTATCACACCAAGAAGATCGAAGCCCTTTCTAAACTATTTGTAAAGGTTTCTTGGTCATCTTCCCGGATATGCAAGATTCGCATTTATCAAATGATTCATCATTGATGTCTTGCAAAAGCCCATCGTGTTGCAAATTGTTGCATGCGTTTCTTGCCTATATGAGCAAGTCTACAATGCCAAAGAAATGAAGAATCCAAATCACCTTTGATTCTTTTATTATTGATGCTAAAGGCGTAATTATTTTTATCAACAACATTATCATGCAAATCAATTTCAAACACACCATTTCTTTGGAATAACATTAAAGTAAAAACATCATTTAAAGAAACGAAATTCCATAATCGGTAAATGTATGAGCGAAACCAATATCTTTTAACAAGGAAACAAAAACGACACCCCTAACAATGGAAGGTGCGTAATGACAATCGTTTAATGACGATACTAAACCGAAGGTAAAACTAAATCAAACGTGCCTATAGCTTCAACGATTGCATGTGCTCCATTACCCACGTGCGGTATTGTTGTCCATAGGCAAGCTTCCTTGGTCCTCTAAGTCCTGCAGTGTATTACATATGTGAATACGATGAGTGTGTAAATACTCATCATTTTAATCAATCTGATCTAAAACGTTTAAAAATGCTCGAAATGCATCAAAATCTCGAAAATATTCCAAAATTGCATTTTATATGTTTCGGATACAAAATGTTCAAAATCGGATGAAAAATGAGCTAAGTTTGCATAATTGGCGCTTTCAGTCCCCAGTTTCTAAAATTGTCGAAATAGTCCACAGTCCTAATTTCAAAGAAAAATCACCAAAGGTCCTTTTAAATCATAACTTGTCAAAATTAGTCCTTTGGTGAAAAATATCAAAAGTTTTGAGAAATTACAAGTTTGGTCCTCCAAGTTTCAAAATTGGCAAAATGGCCCTTGGAAATTGGAAAATGTCAAGTTTGGTCCTTGCATTATTGAAAATTGTCACTTTTAGTCCTTGAAACAACTTTGCATAATTGGCGACATTGGTCCCTTAATTTTCGAAATTGCACACAGGTCCTTGTATTTAAGCCTAAACCTTTAAGCCTTTGGACTGCCATATTCAATTGTGACCCCTGCCTAGCCTTTGGACCCCCTTCATTTGACCCCTTTCTTTTTAATAATATAGCGGTCAACCATAAGTCAAATAAAACACCTTACGCGCCTTTTTTAATCTTCTTCCTCAACAACTATCACTGCAAACCCGGACATCCCATCCCCCACTCACTAGCACTCCTCCATGTCCCTCATCCTCAACTACATCCAAGATTCATTAATTGCATCCCCTCCCCAAACACTCAACCCACAACTGGCTAAGACCATATTTCCCGCCAAAATGCAATCAAAGGCCAAGATTCACTCAACTGATCCAAGGGTCCTAAAGAGATGTGGGAAAAGCTCAGAACAAGTGGGGAAGAAGTTTGGAATATAAAAAGAAGAAAGAGGAGAAGAGTAGAGGTGGTAGCTAGTTTTATAAGTTTTCTTAAATGTCGTTTTTTAAATAAATGTCTTAGTTTAATGCAAAATGTTGTAATTTCAAGTTCTATGTATCACATTTAAGTAAAAACACCTTTGTAATGTGCTTTTGATTATCAATCCAAGTTTTTATATAAGTTCCAATTTTCAAGTTTCTTGTTGAAAATTTCGGTTTCATTGTCTTATGTACAAGCTTCTATTAGCTTCTTTTAAGCTCAAACAAGTTCACTCGAGCTTATTTTAGCTTTTGACAAGCTTTGAAAACAATTTCAAGCATTTTCACTTATGGTCAACAAAAGTCAATTGTGAGCTCAAATTGCAATGGAAATGGTTAATGGTTGATCTGAGAGGTTGATTTGGGTTGGAATAGTTTCATTTAGTGTAGGATTGGGTTTGGTTTTAGCTGCATACCAGTTGGACACACAGAGTGATTATCTCGGTTTCATTTTCTATCCAGGTTTACTTATTATGCTTATATCTGTTCTTGTAGTCTAGACTAGTTTTAACCTGTTTAAATAGTTGTATTTAGGTCATGTAAACTCAGTTTAAGTGTCTGCTAGAGTTATTTTATCAGTTGGTTTATTTTATTTGCAAAACAGTTATATATAGTGGTGTTTGGATCAGCTTGTTCATCTGAGTTTTAGATTAGTTCAGTGGATAAGTCATGTTGGTTTAAGTTTGTTATGCTCTATTTGACTCATTCCAGTCAGTCATTTGTGCTTACAAAGGCTAAAAGTCAAAATCCATTCTTAACTGTCTTCATTAGCTTAACTGTTGTGAATTAGACAAAGCAAACACTTGTTTTATGCTTAAAATTCATAGACATAGGTTGCATCAGCTTTACTTTATCTCAAAACATCATATTCAGTCTATAAATCAAGATCAAAGTTCATCTTGGTCAACATTTCATTTCGCTCAAAAGTCAAAATTACACTAGTCGGTTTTTCACCCACTTAGGAGGATTTTTCATTTACTCATTTCGAGCCAAATCAAGAGAATCTTGGTGTTTTTAAACTTCACTTGGTCTACTTTCTTGTTATCATTTTAGCGAATTTTGTGAATTTTTCTTAAGCTCTAAACTTGCTTGTCAACATGGGCCTATTCGCCCTGTGCATTGACTCGATGAAAATGAGTCTGCAGAGAGGGTTTTGGTGGCTTGGGAAAAGCTCAATTGAGCTTATCTGAGTCTCATCCTTGGCTTAGAGATAGTCAGCCAGGACTAGTTCTAGTTCCAACATTTTGTTTTCCTTTCCAGCTTATTATGTTGCTTGTGCTTCAGCTCCAAAGAAGCACCCAAATCTGTTTTTGCACTCAAAAGCTCAAACCATCAAATCTTGGTATTTAGCAATCCAGAGGTTAAGTCTTGTTGTTTCTCGTTGTATTTTGGTAATTTTAGCTTATTGTTGCTTCTATTTCAGTTTGGTACCTATTGGTGTTCTTTTGGCTTATTTAGAGTGCTTATTTATAAGTAGTCCCATTGCAGCCTCAATATCCCACACACAACCCTCTGTTTTCTATTTTTCCTAGATTCCTCATATTATTTTAAGCTTATCTTGAATTTTCAGATTTTCTAGGCTGTTTAGTATTTTTCTTCATTTTAATTAGTTTTAAGCCTTTTAATTAGCATTTAATACAAAAATTAAGAAAAGTTTCAAAAAATAATTTTTCATTTTTCTTAGGTTAAGATAAATATAAAAGTCAAAAAATATTTTCTAGATTTTCTTAGTTAAATTTGTATTTTTAAGTAATTTAATTAGTTTTTAATAGTTTTTAATTCATAAAAAATAGAAAAATAATCAGAAAAATACAAAAATAGTTTTGAAAATTCTCTTTTGATATTTTAGATTTTTCCAAGTCATAATTTTATTTTTCTAGCTTTATTTCATATTTTCTTGTATTTTAGGTTATTATTTAATAAGTAAAAATAGTTTTTAATTAATAATAATTAGATAAATAGTTATAAAAATAATTTTCTTTTTCTATAAATTTTCTTTTATCATTAGGATTGTAAAAATGTGATTTTCATATTTTTAAGATTTATATTGTTTAATTTTCACATTTTCTGTTGTTCGTAACGTAGTTTTTTTTTAATTCAGTTTTATAAAAACATAAAATCAAAAACATCATTTTGCAAATAGTGATAGCGTTTATTTAATATTTTTTATCTTTTTAATTTCCTTTAATTTGCATTTAAGCCTCTGTAATTTGTTTGCTTTTTCTTTAGTTATAATAATTACAATTCCTTTTTCTGTTCAAATCTCTCGATCACTATTCGTTTGGTGATCCATTGCATAGCTCATTTGGGACATAACGACCGGAAACACTATACTCCCAGATCTTCATTGAGTTTGTGCTTGAACTGTTTTAAGTTTGTTACGATCGACCATTCACAAGTGGCCGACTTGAGTGATAAAACTTGACGGTTCGGCCTGAGATGCATAAATTTTTACGCCTTGCGGGAGTCAGTCTTGATTATCTTCCGTTTAGCGATTAGTGATTTGGATATTCACTCATTGTTCATACCATCTATATATGTTTATATTTTCTTTTAAAATCAAAACCCAAAAGATTTTCATTCTTTGTTTTTGCAAAATGTTTTCAAAATACCAAAAATATTCTTCTTTACCCTCTTACCCTTTTTGATTCTTTATCCTTTTACCCTCTATCCATTTGATTCTAACTTCTTCTATTCTCATGGAATCTCTCGAGGACAGATTCAGGACGAAGTTGAAAAACTTGGACTTTATCACAAATGTCGAGAATTCGTGTTGTTTGTGATGATCCATTAATTACGCGTGGGGCAATGGAACGAGAAACCGGGGTGACAAAGGACCGGTGCTTCCTCTAATAATGGAAGTGCTAAAACGTCCAACCTACGGTTATCCAAAGCTCTAAACCTCAATTGCTCCTCGGTCGTCTAAAATTGATCCTAAACTTTCACGATTTACGGTTAAAAGCAAACATGCGAAATTTAGACCGGTGACTAGCAAGAATGACTTGCTTAATCTTCACGTTTCTCAAGAACCGAACCGGAGACCATAACGGAAGTGGTGGAAATTGCTAGCTCTCGAGCACACCACTTGTCCCACCTCCGGATTTTTCAAAATGTTTTTCGAGACTTGATAGTCATTCGAATCACCATGTTGGTTTTGTTGATTCTTTGAATAAAGCGATTCCTTCTCATAACTCTCAAATGAAATCGTTTATTCCTTGTGTCGGTTGTGGTGAGCCTCTTTTGGTTCACCACATCGTTGGTGTACGTGTGTACAATGTGGTAATGATATTCATAACGGAGTTGTTTGTTTTGTGGTTCGAGGAATTCATTTGATTATGATCCTAATCCGAACTCATTTAACGACCCTCAAATTTTTCCAATTCTGCACGCCCAACCCGACTTATCTTCATATAATCAACATTCTCATTGTGAATTTTGTGGAGGACCTCACCAAGGATTTGAGTGTCAATCCGAAACACGTTTGTCTATGAGCAGTTTTCGGTGATGCTCGAACTTTGGTTATGACCAATATCCATATGATTCACGATCCGCACTCAGCAGTTTCTTGTTGTGAGTCTTGTGGAGGTCCCCATTTCACTCGATTGTCAAATAGGGAATCCATTTCCTTGTAACAATCATGACTCTCACAGTTTGACAATTTCCAACCTCCACAAAGACCATACTGGTTCAAACTCCACCGAGCGTTGTCTCAAGAAATCTCCCAAGATTTTGAAACCGCAATGAAAACACTTGATGATATGATTAGTAACTTTAAGAATCAAGTGAGTGGTGAAAAGACCATGGAGAATTGCTTGTCAAGAACGAGAGGCCCGCCAACCTAGAGAAGAATTATTAGTCCTAGAGCATGCGGCTCTAAGGCGTTCCCAATTTCTTAAGGCGGCTCTATATGATGATGATGAGGAGAGTTTTATCCTTTTAAAGATAATATTTCTCAACTCCTCGGTCGGTTGATATCCCAGCAGTTGAGATTCCATCTCAAACAAGCGCTATCACACCAAGCTCCCACTCACTCTCTACGAACATGGGGACGAGCATCTTGACACTGTTCACGAAAAGAATCGGACGAATTCATAAAGTCTAGTGTTGAGAACCTTGTCCCAATCCGAGAGAGTCACAGGAACTTTGACCATATGTGTGATTCTCTTCCCTCTTGAGTGTTCAAAAGATCATTTTGAAACTTTCTACGATCTTAGCGAAGATTGTGCTTCTTATGGAAACATCGAGTATGTTGAGGCATCGCTCCACACGATCGATCTTCGATCATCTTCTTGAGGAGTTCACCGATGAACTTACTCACATCAATGATCGATCACTCACTTCTTATCCCAACAGTCCAATAGAGAATGTTGATCACTTTGTTCTTGAAGCATTCAAAACAACTCTCACTAATCCTCTATTTGAATTCGACTCTAAATTCACTTTAATTTCTGAGAATCCAATCTTTGATACTCAGATTGAGGATAGTGATGAGCCCACAATGGAACAAGAGTTCACAACTTCACTTCATGTGAATGATTCTTTTCATGAAGAGTTCTCCGGTGAACTCTCTCATGACATATCTCCTCCAGAACATGATCATTTCTATTTTGATCTTGAGGATGATATTAGCTCGGAGGAAGGTGTACTCTATCATACGAGTTTGCTTATAAATGATACTACCTTCACCCTTCCTCCCGATATGCCTACATTTGAGGATGAAGAATGGATCTTGATTGTTATCAAAATCTTTCTTCCTTTCCTCAAATATCTTGTGATTTCCTTCATCTTCACTCCTTCGGAATGAAGACACTATCTTTGACCCGGCATTTTCATTTATCATTTTTGAGCGGTTCTATGTATATCTCATCGGTGTGGAACTTTCACGTGCTTCAAATGTTTGTCCAACATCTTGATTGAAAGTCCGATGGAGATTGTTTCTTCCACTTTGCTTCCCATGAACCAAATGAATTGGGTCGAGTCAAGCTAGCGACTCGATAATCAAAAACATAGCTAAACATGGGTTTTCACCCATGTGTTCCACCCTAGTGTGGGGAGTTGCCCACATGTTATATATATATAAAAAAAAAAAAAAAAAAAAAAAAAAAAAAAACTTTCAAAATAATGGTCGTAGTATTTCCCTTTACGTTCTCGGTTCGCATAACCGCGGTATTTTGAATATTGAGGGCAATATTCATTTCTAAGTGTGGGGGAATTCTCACGAATTTTATCATATGTATTACCACCCAATTCCCCATTTTGGCCAAAATTTTTTTGGAGTAAGTGTTTTACACTTACTCAATTGGTTATCGATCCGCCTTGTCTAATAAACAAAAGGATTGGCTAATCCAGAGCAAACGGCTCTTGGTAAAGATATCTCAAATCCGTTGACGGCTTGCAATTTGCCCAAAATTGTATGGTATTCACTCACCATATCCTTAAAAGTGAAGAGTTGGCTAGCCCGCAAGTTTATGGCTTGTGGTAAAGGCGATGGAAAAACCATAATTGGTAATCGGCTCACCAAAGATAATATTGATAATTTATCTAAGAGTTGGCTAGTCCGAAGCAAACGGCTTCGGTAAAGACAAATCAAATTCGTTGGAAGTCGGTGGTTTGCTCAAAATCACATGGTTATCGGTGTACCATGGTTCTTACTTGAACTGAAACATTTGGCTACTCCGAAGTAATGGCTTTTGGTAAAGAGATTCAAATCCATTAAGTTTTTGTCAAAAGATTGCTAGGGACTAGCAATAGTTTAGTGTGGGATTGATGAGTGTGTAAATACTCATCATTTTAGTCAATCGAATCGCAAAACGTTTAAAATGCTCGAATGCATCAAAATCGTATTCCAAAATTGCATTTTATATGTTTCGGATACAAAATGTTCAAAATCGATGAAAAATGAGCTAAGTTTGCATAATTGGCGGTTTAGGTCCCCAAGTTTCTAAAATTGTCAGAAATAGTCCTTGAGTCCTAATTTCAAAGAAAAATCACCAAAGGTCCTTTTAAATCATAACTTGTCAAAATTAGTCCTTTGGTGAAAAATATCAAAAGTTTTGAGAAATTACAAGTTTGGTCCTCCAGTTTCAAAATTGGCAAAATGGCCCTTGAAATTGGAAAATGTCAAGTTTGGTCCTTGCATTATTGAAACTTGTCACTTTTAGTCCTTGGAACAACTTTGCATAATTGGCGACATTGGTCCCTTAATTTTGAAATTGCACACAAGGTCCTTGTATTTAAGCCTAAACCTTTAAGCCTTTGGACTGCCATATTCAATTGTGACCCCCTAGCCTTTGGACCCCTTCATTTGACCCTTTCTCTTTAATAATATAGCCGGTCAACCATAAGTCAAATAAAACACCCTACGCGCCTTTTTTATCTTCTTCTCAACAACTATCACTGCAAACCCGACATCCCATCCCCCACTCACTAGCACTCCTCCATGTCCCTCATCCTCAACTACATCCAAGATTCATTAATTGCATCCCTCCCCAAACACTCAACCCACAACCGGCTAAGACCATATTTCCCGCCAAAATGCAATCAAAGGCCAAGATTCACTCAACTGATCCAAGGGTCCTAAAGAGATGTGGGAAAAGCTCAGAACAAGTGGGGAAGAAGTTTGGAATATAAAAAGAAGAAAGAGGAGAAGAGTAGAGGTGGTAGCTAGTTTTATAATTTTTCTTAAATGTCGTTTTTTAAATAAATGTCTTAGTTTAATGCAAAATGTTGTAATTTCAAGTTCTATGTATCACATTTAAGTAAAAACACCTTTGTAATGTGCTTTTGATTATCAATCCAAGTTTTTTATATAAGTTCCAATTTTCAAGTTTACTGTTGAAAATTTCAGTTTCATTGTCTTATGTACAAGCTTCTATTAGCTTCTTTTTAAGCTCAAACAAGTTCACTCAAGCTTATTTTAGCTTTTGACAAGCTTTGAAAACAATTTCAAGCATTTTCACTTATGGTCAACAAAAGTCAATTGTGAGCTCAAATTGCAATGGAAATGGTTAATGGTTGATGCAGAGGTTGATTTGGGTTGGAATAGTTTCATTTAGTGTAGGATTGGGTTTGGTTTTAGCCTGCATACCAGTTGGACACCTGTGAGTGATTATCTCAGTTTCATTTTCTATCCAGTTTACTTATTATGCTTATATCTGTTCTTGTAGTCTAGACTAGTTTTAACCTGTTTAAATAGTTGTATTTAGGTCATGTAAACTCAGTTTAAGTGTCTGCTAGAGTTATTTTATCAGTTGGTTTATTTTATTTGCAAAACAGTTATATATAGTGGTGTTTGGATCAGCTTGTTCATCTGAGTTTTAGATTAGTTCAGTGGATAAGTCATGTTGGTTTAAGTTTGTTATGCTCTATTTGACTCATTCCAGTCGGTCATTTGTGCTTGCAAAGGCTAAAAGTCAAAATCCATTCTTAAGCTGTCTTCATTAGCTTAATGTTGTGAATTAGACAAAGCAAACACTTGTTTTATGCTTAAAATTCATAGACATAGGTTGCATCGACTTTACTTTATCTCAAAACATCATATTCAGTCTATAAATCAAGATCAAAGTTCATCTTGGTCAACATTTCATTTCGCTCAAAAGTCAAAAATTGCACTAGTCGGTTTTCGATTGACTTAGGAGGATTTTCATTTACTCATTTCGAGCCAAATCAAGAGAATCTTGGTGTTTTTTAAACTTCACTTGGTCTACTTTCTTGTTATCATTTTAGCAAAATTTTGTGAATTTTTCTTAAGCTCTAAACTTGCTTGTCAACATGGGCCTATTCGCCCTGTGCATTGACTCAGTGAAAGCTGAGTCTGCACAGGGGTTTTGCAGGGCTTGGGAAAAGCTCAATTGAGCTTATCTGAGTCTCATCCTTGGCTTAGAGATAGTCAGCCAGGTCTAGTTCTAGTTCCAACTTTTTGTTTTCCTTTCCAGCTTATTGTGTTGCTTGTGCTTCAGCTCCAAAGAAGCACCCAAATCTGTTTTTGCACTCAAAAGCTCAAACCATCAAATCTTGGTATTTAGCAATCCAGAGGTTAAGTCTTGTTGTTTCTCGTTGTATTTTGGTAATTTTAGCTTATTGTTGCTTCTATTTCAGTTTGGTACCTATTGGTGTTCTTTTGGCTTATTTAGAGTGCTTGTTTATAAGCAGTCCCATTGCAGCCTCAATATCCCACACACAACCCTCTGTTTTTCTATTTTTCCTAGATTCCTCATATTATTTTAAGCTTATCTTGAATTTTTCAGATTTTTCTAGGCCTGTTTAGTATTTTTCTTCATTTTAATTAGTTTTTAAGCCTTTTTAATTAGCATTTAATACAAAAAATTAAGAAAAGTTTCAAAAAAATAATTTTTCATTTTTGTTAGTTTAAGATAAATATAAAAGTCAAAAAATATTTTTCTAGATTTTTCTTAGTTAAATTTGTATTTTTAAGTAATTTAATTAGTTTTTAATAGTTTTAATTCATAAAAATAGAAAATAATCGAAAAATACAAAAATAGTTTTGAAAATTCTCTTTTGATATTTTAGATTTTCCAAGTCATAATTTTATTTTTCTAGCTTTATTTCATATTTTCTTGTATTTTAGGTTATTATTTAATAAGTAAAATAGTTTTTAATTAATAATAATTAGATAAATAGTTATAAAATAATTTTCTTTTTCTATAAATTTTCTTTTATCATTAGGATTGTAAAATGTGATTTTCATATTTTTAAGATTTATATTGTTTAATTTTCACATTTTACATTGTTAAATAACGTAGTTTTTTTTTAATTCGCTTTTATAAAACATAAAATCAAAAACATCATTTTGCAAATAGTGATAGCGTTTATTTAATATTTTTATCTTTTAATTTCCTTTAATTTGCATTTAAGCCTCTGTAATTTGTTTGCTTTTCTTTAGTTATAATAATCACAATTCCTTTTTCTATTCAAATCTCTCGATCACTATTCGTTTGGTGATCCATTGCATAGCTCATTGGGACATAACGACCGGAAACACTATACTCCCAGATCTTCATTGAGTTTGTGCTTGAACTGTTTTAAGTTTGTTACGGTCGGCCATTCATGAGTGGCGGCTGAGTGATAAAACTTGCGGTTCGACAGACCAATACCACATCGATATCATATACCGAGAATTTATTTTATGAGGAAAAGCAAATAATTCTATCATCAAAAGAGTACAAATGCATCGCCACGGTGCGATGATTTTATACCTCTTATTGCGCAACTCATCAAGGTACATTGGACAATTCCTCTTCCAAAGTCCAACCTCGGTGCGATGATGACAAGCCCGATCCTTCTTGATTCTCACGCTTTTGGGAGGTACTTCTTGGGTTCTTGCGATAAGTCATAACTTGTTTTCCTTATCAACTTTACCCTTACCTTTCCCTTTCTTGTTCGCTAGCGGCTTATTAGGCTTAGAAATTCTACCCTACGGATGGTCAAACCGCAGGTGTAGAGGCCTTCTTGGGCAAACCTTTTCGTAATCAATGAGCATTGCATGTACCTCATTGTTGTCTTCCCGTGCAATGCATATTATAATTGCGCAAAACCATCAAATTCCTTGTTAAGGATCATTGATCGAGCCAATTTGTATGTCATTAGGGTAGACATAGTTCAAACGCCCAACCTGGTCCATGTAACTCATCATTTCCGAGCGTTGGGAGCTTCTGGTTTCCTTCTCCTTGCTTGCAACTATGAAGAGCATCAATCATGTCATCTGACTCTGATCGCGGCTTTTCAAACAACCTTTGCAATTCTTCCGGCATGAGATTAGGAAGTAATTCTCAAATTGCTTTTGCAAGCTTGAGTTCATACTCCGAGCATAATGCAAAGCGACCTCATTATACTTGTCATACTCAGTTGCCATGCACTTCGTGCTTCAGAAAGTAGCATTACCGCAGTTCGGAGGACAAGGCGTGGTCAAATAATTGAGTCTTTTGGCAACCTCAAGACAATTACGAGTTGCGATACCAATCATTGAAATTCGCTACCAATCGATTTCTCTCGATCAAACATAGATTTGAGCGACGAGGCTAGTGCGATGATTCACTTGAGCCATTTCTACGAAATAAAAGTTCAAAAGTTAGTACTTTCGATAAGTAAACATTCAAGAAAATAAAATACCCTTTGGTCAATATTCATATTAACCATAGAATTTTCCTTGAATTTTGGATCCTCATTATCATAGTTCCACCACATCGGTTGATCTCGCTAGTGGTGAAAGTATAGAATAGGTAATCGTTGAAAAACGATAATTGACAAACAAGTTTTCAATTCCAAAAGTTATGGGATTTACAATTTTGCCAAAACAATTAATGCAAAACGTAAGCATGTTTCATCCCATCTTATGCCTTAAGTTATAGGTCTCACTAACTAACTTAATTAAGTTGTCTAATTTATAAACTGTAAATCATAAAGCTGAGGTTTCACACAACAAAATAATTCACCTTGTTATTGTAATCTAGATCAAGGTCTTACATAACTAAATTAAAACTTCAAGTATTTCATATCATTAGATGGCATAAACTTAAATTTAAAGGGTACAATTTTTTACGTGTAATCAAAACTTATGTATAAAGAAGCATGCATACAACTTTATAACATAATATTTTCGAAAAACTTACTAAAAGATTTTAATTGCTAAGATTGAATTCTACAAAGTTTTAATCGATGCGTTGAGAAACTTACAACTTTGCACTAAGATGCTTCGTTACATTGAATGGTTATACTAGGTAGCTCCAATCGAGCATACGAGGACCGGTGTGTGAAGCATAACCTTAGACATCCATTCGGTGAGGCTGCTCACTTCTTAAATACCCTTTATAGTTTGTTCTAGTGGGTGAGCCGTTCTAACCATTTAGTACAATCGCATCGATCGATTAAAAGTTCAAGAATAATTCTTAGATTAACAAATCTATTTCGCCATTATTTAGTCCATTTAATTTTCTATTCATAAAAACCCTTTTGCTTACTAACATGTCAAACAATATATAAACAAAAAGCATTTTAATAAAATTAAACACACTCAAATAATATAAACATATAACTAAACAATTTAACATATGTAAAAACAATTAGCCACATGCATAATTATTTCAATAAACTCTAATAACAATTCTAGTCGTAAATAAATGCATACATTAACTAGGACTTTCATCTCATGAGAAGATGAGCCACATACATCGACAAGTCGATTGCGTAGTCGAAGTTAATAGTATACCAATTAGCACATAACTAATTTTATTAGTTATAATTGAGGTCTTCCCCAATTCAATAATTATTAAATAAATAAAACATGTGTTTATCACTTAACAATTAATCAACAACCAATAAACAATATTCCATGGCAAAACATGCATGTTCTACCATGGATTCCGCATAACAATTATCACCCAAGATACGCATATTACATGGCACATAACAATTTATTCATTAATTAACCACATAAAATAAGCATGCAATCCTAGGGTTTCTACAAGTTTTACAAAATTAAAACCTAATTAAATAAAATAAGGGTAATCGACCCATACAATAAAAAATTAGGGTTTCGAATTCAAAACCCAAGAAACCATAAAAAGCATGCATATAACCATAAAGATTCAATTTTTTATGTGTTTCGGTAATTAATTACATCATATTAACGGCTCGTGATGCCACTGTTGGAATTTTATACTCATAACAATTATACATAAAACAAATAACATCATCAAAGCAAGCAGCGGAAGACAATAGGAATAATATATGTAATTAATTAACCAAACAAGAAAGTGCGTACCTTTTAGCATATCAAGTAACAAACGATGATGTGATCAAGTAACAAAACCCAAAACCCTAAACTAGGGTTTCACAAAATCGTCCCACCCAAAAAATCGACCACCAAGGAATACAAGCTCAAGTGTGCTTGCTCTTCGTTCTTGTACACACGTACTAATAGCGATTTGATGTGGAAAAGCTAGTTCCTTGAATCACAAATAAACCAAATACTTTTATCTTTGAGTTAGACAAAATTGAAAACCCTTGGGGTTGGGGTGTTTCGACCGGCCACACAAAGAGGAGAGGAGAAAGAGAGAAATTAGGTTATTAGTGATTTAATATTAAGTTATGAATGAATACAAGGGTTTGTATTTATAGGTAACTTAACTTGGTGACCAAGTTTGTGTAGGATTGGGTTTGTAAACCCCCCACCGATCGGCCAAGGTTCCCAAGAGGGATTCTAGAACCTTCCCGACTTCTAATTTCATTCTTAGTCCTTCTAGTTAATATTTAACGACCGTTAACCAAACCTCGTTAATTATTTAACTATCGTTATGTTTTATTTAGTGATTAATAATAATAACGTTTTATTTATATTAATTATGTACATCAATTCTTATACGTAATGTGTGCAATCCCGAAGTCTCGAGTTCGAATCCGGACATACTATTATTTAAATATCCATTAAAACCTTTCATAATAGTGACTCAAATCGAATTATTAGAACAAGAACGTTGGTATATTTACAACTTAGTTTCCAGCTGTTACAATTTTTTTACCTCTACAAGTAAATAAATTTTAGCAAAAATATAGACATATAGTGATCTAATGCGTTCTACTATATTTGTTTGTATGAACAGTATTTGTTTTCAATCAGTCAAAAACGTGTCCCTATGATGATGTAAAATCAGGTGTAGGCTATCATCATTCGTCATCATGCTCCGCCGGTGAATCATTTCTACCTTGACTTATCATTTATTTCAGTCACTTCAATTTTAAAAGGTGCTACGTTTCTGGAGATGACCACCGTCGACTTAATTAACAATAAAAATAGTGTAATAATATAATAACCATCAAAACCCAAATATAACTAACGTATACACATATATATAACAAAGAAATACTCACAAAAAAAAAAAAATGACGACCATGTTGGGATTTTATAAACATGTTAACCATTTAACACTACGAGTACGCAGCGGAATATGAATTTAGTTAATGTAATCAAGTTAACACGTAATTAATAAACGATAAAGAGTAAAAGGAACAAGAAAAACTAATCCTCGTAGTCACCCACAAGTTTATCAAACAACGAAACTAAGTGATTAACACGATCACCTCTACGAGTGCTCACACAAACACTTTAACACGAATACCCCGATAAAGCTAGTCGTGTAACGTTTAACCAAACAACCCTTGTCTTACTTGAACCCTCTTGAACCAAACAAACCCTAGAACTATTTCACGCGTTGTCCAAGATTAAATAAAACCCTAGAACCAATTAACGTTATGTCCGAGATCTACCAGAACACTCGAGAACAAAATTCTCTTTTGTCCGATATCGGATAAAGGAGTATTGGTGCTTTCTTTTCTGCCCGATGTCACAGCCACCAAACAACTTCACTTAAGCTTCTATTCAACCTGGAATTAAGCTAAGAACAAGTACTTTAAACCTTAATCTAGATTGGATCGATTTGGATGCAACAATAAGGTTTAAAAATCAAAACCCTAATCGGTTTTGAAATTCCGATCGGGTCTAGCAGTTTTGTGGTGATGATGGATCGAATAACTTGTTGTGAATTGGAGTGAATTAGGCGTGTGTTTTGATCTAGGTATGAGGTATATTTATAGCCTTGAAACCCTAGTATGAATGGGCTCAAACTTGTGCTCAAAGCTAAAACAACATACCTCATTAAAATACAACTCTCCTTGCCTTAATTCTTAATCCAAACGCCCCATTCAAAGGACCGGCCATGGGCTTGGATTTAGTATACAACCGGGTTTAATTTAACGGGTCAAAAGATGGGTCAATTGTTCAAGTAATAAACGCATCAACGTATTCTATGTGTTTAACGTGTGTGCCCCCAATAGGTTCACACACTTCTAGTCGTTTAAACGCGTATCCAACTCTCATAATCCAACAGCTCCCACTTGGGAGTTGGAGTAGCAGATAGCACAAAAACCAACGACGGAAATGCCTAGCAACGCTCTCACTCGCTATTCAACTAAAAGTGTCTGAGATATAGTTTCATAAATCTTTCTCAGTAGCATGGTCATTTATATCTTGCTTTAATCATCCTTTGTTATAGATATCGTTAAACCATGGATATGGATCATAATCATTCCATATAGTTTAACCATTTAGATTCTCGATATAGAATTCAATTAGATATACCAAATGTAATCAAGCATCATCTTGCATTACCCTTTAGATTCGGCCGAACAATTATCTGATTAATTCTAGAGAGGGCCCATGGTATCATTCTGCATATATCAAGTGGAATAACAAATCCTTTGTTGACTACAAGTGTTGTGGATGCTGCTTCACATCACTCTGAAATATAGCTTTTATAACTACCTTATTCAGGATAGCGTTTGGCTTATACTCACAAAAGTGATATCCACACATAACAGAACTTGCTTGTATCTCAAGTCTAAGGACGAGTTTATAAACCATTTTCAATATCTTACTCATGACAAGGATCCAAAGGTAAATGTTCAAAACTTGGGGTATCCAATATGCATCCCTTGTGAATACATATGAGTTTGGCGGGAAAAATCCACATTCTCATAGAATATAACCAACATTCACATTTGCCTTACATAACCCTATTCTCATATTATTAACCGACAATGGACATATTTAGAACAATAAAATCATTCAAGGATTAAACATGCAAATATAGGATAACAATTATTATATGAATGAATAACAAATACCAAGTATCTTTATTCATCATAAAGTAAAAATTGTCTTACAATCCCAATTATACAAATGTCAAATACTAAAAAACAGATATGCATGAGACTAATTAGTAAGTTGAATTCTAATGTTTTCAACATCTCAACTTTCTTTACAAGAAAACTAAATAGTCATATGAGTAAACTTTCCGAATACTAGTTTCAAATTTCACATATAGTGAGGGATTTGAAATATATAATGAGTGTCTTATCTCATGTGCTCATACTATTGCAAGTGTCATATTATGGAGATGTCGCCCTGCCTTGCATGAGGTATTAGAAGTCAACGACACACTGACAATCATCTTTACAGTTTCTTAAAATATAAAATATTCGTATTCCTTAATGTGTAATGCAACAATGCTCTACGTTGACCATATCTAGTTAGCAGATTTATCATAAATGATAAAATCCTACTTTAACTAGTATTAATTATCCTCTAGAATCATTGTAGTTATACAACACTATGATTTATAACTCATAAACATTTGTATTAACAATAATATAAATACTCTCAATTAGATATTGTTGTTGTCAGCTCATCTTGCTCTTGTACAAAAGCAACAATCAATCTTATACACAATATAATATATACATGATAAATCCTTAGTTAAAAACATAAAGTTTCCATCCATGTAATAAATTATTCCAAGTAAAATATACCATTTAAGACTTGCTTGAATGATATATTGTATTTGTGTTGGACTTAATTTCCCACATTTGTTTATTCCAAATAAACATTTATTTCAAGGTTGTTTGTTTTATTCCCTAAATCCCAAGTGAAGTTTCATTCCAAACTTATGGATTAATATCTAGCTTAAATGGAATGATATTTTCAACATATAAATTTTAAGAAAAAACACAATGCTCCCACTTAATGTCAGATGTACTCAAGAGTTATCTTAATTTGATCAAAATCATATTGTAGTTAAATTCAAGATCTCACCTCCTAGATGATGATTCAATCCAAACTTGGATTGCTTAAATTTTTATACTACATAAAAATTATATAGATTCATAACCCTTTTGATTACACACCGTCCTCGCAAAAAGTAATCATAAAGAAGGAGTTATAAAATTTAATTGCCATATTCCACATACAAGGAAACATGTACGACAATTAATTATCTTTATTCAATTAATGCGTGTATATATAATAAAATATAATCACAATCAATTGCTTAAGTATGATTAAAAACTTCTTATTAAATTCCATGCATTAATATGTATACAATTTTGTCCTTGTGAGCCTTTCTTCAAAAGAAACTCATTCCAACCTCATAGGTTAACTGTTAGGAGAAATAACAATCAAGCTCAAAATATTTATTTGTCTTTTAAGGACTGCATCTTATCATTCATAGTTCTAAGACATTTATCAGATTCAAGATGTGATAATGTATTTTAGTAGTTAGCAGATTTACAATGATCTTCTAACTTATATCCCTCAGCATTGATATTAAAATATCACTCAGTGATGAGGCATCCTCATGGATTTATGAATGAGAGTAACATTATACTTCGATTGACATTTACATGTTTAACCTTAGTATGACATTAATAAGTGTATTTTAGAAGGTTAAGTACTTTGTTCTCAAATAACTTCGAGATTTGCATATGCTCCCACTTACTCTAGTAAGTAGAGACAATTCTCTAAATACTAAGTATTTAAGCAACAATAAATTGTTCTTTATTGAGAACCACAAAATACATTTTAAGTTCTCATTTCTAGATTGTTAATAAAATGCTTCATAAGATTTTAATAAATTCAAACTTAAATCAAGACATAATGGAATTCCTTCTAACAACTCTAATTAGGGTTTGTATTAAAAACTCTAATTTTTGTATCACTCTTTAACCAAAAATCTTAGCAACAGTTTTGTGTTTCGTCGAGCTAGGAGGAACACCAAAACTACAATATTCAAGCTAGGAAATGTAGAAAAATCAAAAATCCAAAAGGATTTAGGAATCGATTGGTTTGAGTGGAAAACCTAAAATCCCTAAGGGTTTAGGGGTTTTGGTTATGGGTTGTCTTGAATACCTTCTTGGTTTGAACTATATTGAGTGTATCTACGACACACGCAATTTTTTACCTTGATAGATTTTGGAGGCAGTGCAATTAAAGCTATCATGAATCAAACACTATGAATAAGATTTGTTTCAACACATTAGACATACCATAATAATGGGGTATTCTATGAGTATTATAATTGTGAGACTATATCAGAATTTCATAGATAACTTAATTCTCTTTGGACCAAATACTTGTCAATTGGGTAGAGCCAAATTGCATATTAAGTATTTTTGAACCAAAGGCATGCTATAATGTATATTCCTTGAATAATACAAGAACCTTATGTTCACGTGTTCACAAGAAGACAGAAATGTTCAAGAATTATATGTTCATATGTTTACAAGAAAACATAACATGTCAATAATACATTATATGTCTTTGAATAATTCAAAGGCCTCATGTTTATGTGTTAACTAGAAGACATAACAATTTTACTATATACTTTATGTTATAAGTTATTTTTCAATTCAAGGACTTTATAATTATGTCTTAACATGTAAGCATAGTTATACTAACAAAAGTAATCATGAACGCAAACTCTTGAGTTCTGTAGTAATTTTAAGTTAATTTTATACTTCAGAATTATGATTATTATCATTTAACCATAATTATGTTGACTAAAACATGTAGTCAAAATGTTGAAGTATCTTTACACTATATCATGACATTTGAATGTAGTAGGGCAACAAACATCTTGCGTGTTCAAGTCCTAGTAGAATTATTATTAGAATGTAGTAGGGCAACAAATATCTCGCGTAGTCAAGTCCTAGTAGAATTATTAGTTTTCTTACCTTGCGGTCAAGAGATACCAATAATATGTTGTTCCTTGCACACACTTTGAGAATTCTCCCACTTGTGTAAGGCACAACATCATATTATGAAAATAAATAACATGTGAATGATTTGTGTAAACAATATGATAATGTCCTAGATATTACAAGTAGTTTTAGAACAATAACCTTTAATAAGGAATTGTAGATTATTATTCTATAGATAATGTTTCAGAAAGCAACAACAGAAAGGCAACGTGTTATCTCATAAAATAAAATGCAATTTTCCTTTAAGCAATGGTCATTCATATTCGGAAAGTAATGAATTATTTCAAAACAAGTTTGAAATGATATGGGTGACTAACAAGGAAGTAGATCTCGTAGCTCACACTGAAATTGACAACATTACAGGAATATTATTTCAGTCATAAAATGCAATGCTCCCACTGGATTTGTCAACATTGTAAGTGTTACATTGCCAGTAGAAAGCATATAGAAATTTTATACACTTTCATGTTCTTATCGAATGCCTACAAGTAGCAATGTACTTAGATATTAAACAGAGTATATGAAGTCCTACTTATGTAGATGAGGGACTAGCCATTCATGCTTTCATGTAACTTGAATTTTTAGCATGCAATTCCTCCTCTATCGTCTACATAGCCCCAAGGGTATTTAGCACTTTAGGAATAATAAGAGTCCAAGAAAATTACCTAGCGAATATTCTAGTAATTTCTTTACTCTTTGCGGTTTAAACTCATACATCGTGACAAGTGCAAGATGTCATTTATTTTGGTAGCTATAGACAAAATGTTTTCTAGTTACACAAAATATTTTATATTTCAATTATTTTTATACCTTAAAAGGGTAATGAAAGATCATAAATGAGTTTAACAATTTGTAATCCTATCTTAGTTTGTCAACTAAGGAGAAAAGATAGGAATAAGTCTCAATCTTCTTACCAGGAAAAGAGACTGAGCTTGTATTTTTAAGAACACGCAAACTTTTGTTTACGAATTATGTTGCAACAACACAATTTTCATCAGAACTTAGAAGTTCAACTATAGTATTTTCGATAATTAAATTCTTAAATGAATTAACTACCCAATTAATTACTAATTAAGACTAAGATCCATCTTGACCTCTCACTTATTACCGGAGGTCTGACCAGCGTATAAACAAGTAGGGCAAGAGGTAAGCGGCAAGAGTTAATTGCACAATGCAACTCTTAGACTTATGAGACTGATCAAGACATTAGTAAACAAGTAATAATGTCAAGAGCATGTTTAGTGTCATCTTATGCCTCGGGTCCAAGGTCTGACCAAGCATACTCGAAATAAGTCGACCAAGTAAGAACTTGCAAATATCACCAAAGGTCTGACCAATGAGCAATATTCGCCATGGGTTGGAATGGCCCTAAGGTCTGACCAAAGAGGTCAAGCCAAATGCACGTGTTCTTAGTTGGGTGGCATAGACTTAAAATTTTCACATAGGGTATTCACATAAATGTGGTAAAATCGTGTACAAAGAAGCATGCAAAACAACTTTATAACACTTATTTTAAAAACTTTTAGTAATGACACTGTAGTGATCATCATGGTTCATGGTAGCTCCAATCGAACTCGCAAGGAGGCGGAGGACTAGGTCAGCGCGAGGCAATAACCGAAATCCTTTAGGTGTGGCTGTGCGCACCTCCTTAAACCCCCTTTATAGTTTGTTCTAGTGGGTGAGCCGTACATCCCAAGTGTCCATAGCGTATAGTTTTTAATTTCATAAAAATTTGTTTCATAGTTTAGGTCACTTAATTTTACAAAAACAAATTTTCACAAATCAAATAGGAGGTCACAATGAGCATGGTATTTAGGCGTGTAAATTAAGACCATTATTAATGTCATGGTTACGATATGTATTATTCCATATTGCATGCAATTAGGTGTCAAAAACATGTAACAATTATGCACATAAGGTTAACAAACATATAAAAATAAAACATTAATAAACGCATATTGATCCGAGTTCTCTTGAGAGTCTTCCCCAAAAGGAGAACCATAAGACCCTCACTAGGTTTTCATCAAGTGCCTAGATCGCCATATGCATCAAAATAATGATTGCGTAGGTCTTATAGCCGGAAAAACACATAAAATTAAACATAGCAAACTAATTAACCTTTAATTATGCAATTTTATGTATCTAATTAACCATTAATTCAATTTGTTTGCGTCTAGGTATTTTTTATTAATTATTGATAAGTATTGCATTATAGTTTTCAAATTAAAAATAAAACAAATAGCTAATTAGATTTCATGCAACCTTTTCGTGTTTATTAAAACGTGTAACCCATAATCACAAAAACGAGATGACTCGTGATGCCATCGTTGGAATTCTATAAACATGTTAACCATTTAACACCACGAGTGCACGCAGCGAATATGGATCTAGTTAATGTAATCAAGTTAACATGTAGTTAATAAACAATAAAGAGTAAAAGGGAACAAGAAAAACTAACCCTCGTAGTCACCCGCAAGTTTATCAAACAACGAAACTAAGTGATCAACACGATCACCTCTACGAGTGCTCACACAAACAATTTAACACGAATACGCCCGATAAAGCTAGTTGTGTAACGTTTAACCAAACAACCCTTGTCTTGCTTGAACCCTCTTGAACCAAACAAACCCTTGAACTATTTCACGCGTTGTCCAAGATGAAATAAAACCCTAGAACCAAGTAACCTTCTATCCGAGATCTACCAGAACACCCGAGAACAAAATTCTCCTTTGTCCGATATCGGATAAAGGAGTACTGGTGCTTTCTTTTCTGCCCGATGTCACAGCCACCAAACAACTTCACTTAAGCTTCTATTCAACTTGGAATTAAGCTAAGAACAAGTACTTTAAACCTTAATCTAGATTTGATCAATTTAGATGCAATAATAAGGTTTAAAAATCAAAACCCTAATCGGTTTTGAAATTCCGATCGGGTCTAGCAGTTTTGTGGTGATGATGGATCGAATATCTTGCTGTGAATTGGAGTGAATTAGGCGTGTGTTTTGATCTAGGTATGAGGTATATTTATAGCCTTGAAACCCTAGTATGAATGGGCTCAAACTTGTGCTCAAAGCTAAAACAACATACCTCATTAAAATACAACTCTCCTTGCCTTAATTCTTAATCCAAACGCCCCATTCAAAGGACCGGCCATGGGCTTGGATTTAGTATACAACCGGGTTTAATTTAACGGGTCAAAATACGGGTAAATTATTCAAGTAATAAATGCATCAACGTATTCTATGTGTTTAACGTGTGTGCCCCCAATAGGCTCACACACGTCTAGTCGTTTAAACGCGTATCCAACTCTCACAATCCAACCGACCAACTTGTGCAAAAACCCGGACGAAGAAGTGTCGATTCATATGTCCCTAATAATGAAGACGCATTTGATCATGGGACTAAGACTTAATGTAACGGTGAGCACACATTACCGCAGTCACCATAGCGTAATTCTGTTTTCTTTTTCTACAATATTCGTGATTAAAACACTCATAAATTTGATTAAAACACTCATTGTACAAACAGTTAAATCAATTTATATTTACAGTACAACTGTTTAATTCACGTTTTGAAGTGTTCCAATCAAATATATGAGTGTGCAAATCAGCTCTTTTAGTTTAATAAGGCGACCACAGTCTTAATTTTTTTTTTCATTTTCTTTTTTTTAAACACTAAAATTAAAAATTTATTAATAATTTAAAAAACATTGCGTTGACAATTCAAATAAAATGAAACTACGAATTAGTGTTCATTTATTCAACACAATTTATTCCACTAAATCAGCTTTAAAGCTTATATGAGTTTCATCGTTGACAATATCACTAACAACTTGTAACGTTTCTTCATGCGTTCGTACAAGATTATCATCATGATATTGCTCCTCTGTATATAAAAGTCGGGAGAGATTGGTTTTCTTGTATTTTATAATCATATTATGTAATATGATGCATGTGTACATCAAATCCGTCATTTTTTAAGAGACAATGGTCGTGCGTGAATTTTATTATAGCCCACTTTTTAGCACTCCAAACGCTGCTCCACATATTTTCTTGCTTGCTTCATGCAATTTTATATCTTATTTGCTTCGTAACATTCAAGCCTAACTGTGGAATAGACTTAACAAGATTATACTATTCCTGATATATCACGTCAGCAAGATAATATCCCCATCATTAAGTCACGTCGCTAGCCACAAAATAAAACATCTGGTACTTTCCCGTCTTTGAGATCGTTAAAAACTTAACAATTGACGTATAACGTTGACGTCATTGTTCGCCCCAGAAACACCAAAGAACACATGCCAAATCCACATGACTTGTGAGGCAAGTGCTTCCAATAAAACGAATGGATGTGGCCCATGATCACCCTTACACTATTGAGCACGATATGCATTTGGACAATTAGCCCACGACAAACTCGTACAATCAATGCTTCCTACCTCCCAGAAAATCCATGTTTCTCCTCTTGAAAAGCATAGAGTTTTTCAACATCAATATAGATTGGCCTTCGCAAAAACTCATCTCCATATAAGTCCATAATAGCATTATAGAAAGCTTGGAGAGAATCCTGAGAAGTTTTCTCACACATTTGCAGATATTCGTCTATAGCATCAAGAACAGTGTCGTATGTCAATTGACGAGTTGCATATGTAGACTTCGTCAATAGGAAATTACCAACTTTTCCCGTATAATCAATACGTTTTTGAAAATACGGCGCATTATCAGTTAATTCCTGAACAATGCGTATGAATAGTGATCGCTCATTCGGAACCACTTACAAAATAATTTTGCGATATTTATTGAGTTTTCAGATAAGTAAACGACCACTATGAGCACCGTAACGATCTCTATCTTTCGTGTTTCGATAAGCCCGGGTTTTTGGGATTGTAGAAGTGGAACCTTGGAAAACCATAACGGCCTCTTTTAAAACTCTAGATCAATAAAACTAACTTCTTCTTCATCATCATCCGAGGATGTAAGAAAGATTGATCGAAATTCATTTGTTTTAAATGCGAAGAGTGTATTAAAAATAATGTGTTTGAAAGTTTGAATGAAAATAAAAAAGTACTCTCTTCGTCTCAAAATTATTATCCCTGTTTGACTTTTTTTGTCTTTTTATAACTTTGACCTTAAGTATTTTTGTTTATGTTATATAATATTTTATGCAAAATATATAATTGGATTGAGTTTTAAATGAATTTTCATTGATATAGTTTTCATCAACTATTGTATAACACAAACAAAAATATTAATGGTAAAACTTGAAAAGGAAAGATAAAGTCAAAAGGGGACAATAATTTAAGGACGGAAGTAATAAGTATTTAGAGCAAGGGGTGTGGGTTCCGTTGATTCTCGCCGAATCAAACGTGGCAACTCGCCACTTTTTTTCCTTCCTCGCCACGACACCATTGTGGTTCGCCACTTTGGTTTTCGCCATTCCAACGACGAAGAAAACGACAATATGCAAATACTTACCGTTTGATTACAACGGTTACTTTTCTTTTCAAAAACATTTACTTTTCAAATTCAAAAACATTTAAACAACTCTATAAATATAAACCACCATCTACACAAAAAAATTCACATTTCTCAAACACAATTTGTTAGTGCAAATATTACGATATTTAATCTATACAGTCTCGTTTGTTTTGAATGATGACAAACATGTAACTTGCAATACATAACGTAAAATGTACAAGTTACTTGTAATCACACGTTGTCTCAACATACATTCAACACCTCTCGATGTCTCAAGTCCTCGTATGCTACAACACAGGTTCGTACATGTTTGTTATGTGGCATTATGATCAAACCCATTAACAAATCATTTAGAATGTTTAAAATACGTTTAGAGTCACTAAGTATTTTAATAGGTTAACCATTCTATTTCGAACCTCATTTTACATTTTGCATTCACAAGTATTTCATACAAATACTAAAGTTTACTTACACTTGACAAAATATATTTTATTTTGACAAGCACTCTTTACAAAAGGTAACTAGACATTTTATTAACTAGTTACATAATACATTTACAAGTTACCTTGATAAACTTTTTAATCTAAAATGGAAATACATGTTACATCATGTCATGCATCATCTTTGAAATCCTTGGAAGATCACTTGAATATTTTGGTTAGATTGATACTCAATAAATCAAATGTGATCTTAGTAAGATTTGGTAATATCTTGCAAAGATTTGAAGAAAGATTTTTAGATTTTATGTCGGTACCACGGTACCAAATTGTATAAAGGACGGAACCCTTTTAAGGATCCGTGGTCCGTGGACGCTCTGTCCACTTTGGCTATAAATAAAGCCCATTGTTTTCCCATTTCTTCACCACTTCAAAGCACATCTTCTCCACCTTCTTGCATACATTTAGATCAATCATTAACAATGTAGTAACACATTAAACACCCTAATGATCATGATCATAATGCTTCTAACATTCATCTTTGTTGTAAGCATACTCTTTGATCAACCAAGGAAATCTTGGAGATCTAGCCATCCCCACTCACCACAAGTTGAAGATCTATCACAAGAAGTTTAGGGAACTTGTGATCTTCATCATGAAGGCTTCCTATCAATGGAAGTTCATTTAGAAGTAGTTATTCATATCCATTAGACATTTGTGTCATGGATCATTAGTGTAAACATCATTGCATCATACCAACACTTTCACCAAACTAGATTAGATGGTTTATGTGTTTGTGCCATAAAACACAAGGTTTATTATGTTGGGCCATAAAACATATTGGGAGTGGTTGTACCCTTGTAAAAGAACTCGACATCTAGCTTAGTGTCGGAAATATTGTATAAGCGACGTTAGGTTGGTTCTACCTCGAACTAGAACTCGGTATTTAGCTTTGTACCGAAAAAGTGTGTTTACGATTGTAAGGTTTTCTCCACGAGAAGGGAGCTTGTTGATTTAGTGAAGTAACTCTCGAGTTGGGTACTCGGGTAGTGGAGTAGGCGGAAAGGAGATCCGTGACCGAACCACTATAAATCCTCGTGTTCGGTTTGCACTTTCCTTTCTTTATCTCTTTACTTTTATACTTGCACTATACTATTGTTTATGATGTGGTTTGATGTTCATGATTGTGTGACAACTTGGTTTACCATGCTTTATATTAGTCACAAACAATAATTGGTACTTTCATATTATAACAAGCTTCATGCGATTTGATACTAAAGATCTAAAGTTTTTAAACGGTAACGTATTCACCCCCCCACGTTTCCACAATTGGTACCAGAGCCACGTAGCTCGTATTTTCAAAACAAATGGTTTTAAAATAGAGTACGATCCATGTATCAAATTACCATTGAGCGAAAAATAATATGAAAAAATGCTTTGCTTGTTATACTTAGAAATTTTGTTGTTAAATGTAACTTTGTATACAAGCTTGAAGGTTTTATTGAAAAATAAAATAAAAGTTTGTTGAAAGAACTAGTAAGTATTGTATTGTGTGCTTATAGAAAATTTACGAAGAAATATGATTTTAAAGGAGTGTTTGGGATAACTATAAATTTAGTTGAAAAATCACCTCCGTAAATGTTTAAGATAAGTTACATAAATAAATATGTTGTTAAATATGTGTATTATATGTTTACTATGAAATCTAGTAAGTCACACACGTTTTCTCTATGTCAAATACTAGTTTTGGTGAATCTGTCTCCTGAGGACCACGGCACCAAATCTTATAAAGGGCGGATCCCTTTATTTGGTTCCGTGGAATCCGTGTGCATGATGCAGTTTTGGGCAACTTCAAAAATCATAACTAATTAACCGTAAGTCCGTGCGAGTCGAGCCACCTATCATTTTAAAGGGAATTGAGTCTACTTTCACTTAAAATACTTTCATGACCAGAGTCTAAATTTAAATAAGTGAAATAGACCAAATACTACAGTATGTCTAAAATATTGAGTTTCGCTTTAACATAAAAACTCAAAATTTTGAATCAAGCAATTTAAGTTGGTATTCTTAGAACTTTGATACAACTTCCTTTGAAACTAAATAATTTGGTAATATGTGTAAAGGAAACTAATCAAGCTTGGTATACATATTTAAACATAAAATGACTTAAAAGTGTCTTTCTTGTTATGCTATGCTAAATGACCACTTGTTTATGTTGTTTGCATATATGTTGCTTGCTTATTTTCAAATTGTTGTTTACACTTGTTTGTTTGCATAATATAAGTGTCAATCTTGCCATGTTATCTATTCGCTTGTTTGAAGATTTCTTGTGTATGCACAATAGGATATTTGCTAGATTCTATGCACTAAGTTGAAAATTGTTTTACCATCACTTGTAGAATTAGATCACTTTCTTTGCATAAGTCATACTAACATCTC